>BOSO01011406.1:5916-21727 GCA_018403395.1 Gorsachius goisagi | reverse complement strand
GAGGTTCTTCCAGGAGCTGTTTGAGGGGGAGCTGGCGTCGCAGGCGGCGGCCGAGTTCGAGCAGGCCATGCAGGAGCTGGCGCGGGAGGAGCCGCACCTCGTGGAGCAGTTCCAGAAGCTGTCGGAGGCGGCGGGCAGAGTGGGTGAGTGGGGACGGCGCCGGCCCCCGTGGGTTTAAAGGACGTGGGGGGCGGGCGAAGGCGCACAGACGCCGAGGGGCGCCCGCCCTTCCCTGCCCCGCTGGGTCGGTCGTGCCGGAGGCGGCGCGGCGCAGCCCCCCCCGTGTGCCGGGAGCGCACCGGCAGCGGCCGGATCGGCCTCGGGTCTCGGCGACGGCCGGGGGACCGAGGTCGCGGCAGGGTGAGGGACGTGCGCCAGCCCGGGGTGGGACTGGGCTCGGGGGGCACCGGCGACGGGGGGCTCCCCACTGCACTGGGTGGTCTCAGTTTGGCTCGGGGCCGGCGGGCCCCTCTCTGGCGTTGCCGTGCCACTGCCCCAGCCCTCCTGCCGCCGGCCGGCGCTGCAGCGGAGCGGGGCCGGGGGGAGGTTTGGGGGCAGTCCCCATCCTGCAGGCCCCTGGGACACCCACTTAGAAGCGAGGTCCCCAAAACAAGACCCTGACCTTTGCCCAAGCGGGGGGGTCCCTGGTCTGCCTGGCGTCTCCCCATCCCCGACCGGCGTCTGGCCGTCCCCGCAGGCAGCGACACGGCGTCACAGCAGGAGTTCACCTCCTGCCTGAAGGAGACACTGAGCGGCCTGGCCAAGAACGCCACCGACCTGCAGGTACGGCCGCCCCCCTAACCCCCCGCCGGCCAAGCGGGGTGCCCCCCGCCTCCGGGGGTGCCCTGACGCCGTCCTCACAGAGCTCCTCGGCCTCGGAGGAGGAGCTGGCGAAGGCGCTGGAGGGGCTGGGGCTGGAGGAGGGCGACGGCGAGGGCAGCGTCCTGCCCGTCATGCGGAGCATCATGCAGAGCCTGCTCTCCAAGGACGTGCTCTACCCCTCGCTCAAGGAGATCACCGAGAAGGTGGGGGGGGGGGGGCGCCGGTGCCAGGAGGGAGCAGGGGAGGCACAGCGGTGCTGGCCTGACCCCCCATCCCCCCCGCCGTCCCCCCCGCAGTACCCCGAGTGGCTGCGGCAGCACGGGCAGGCGCTGCCGGCCGAGCAGTACGAGCGGTACCGGGCGCAGCACGGCGTCATGGGCCGCATCTGCCGGCAGCTGGAGGGCGAGCAGCCGGGCGAGGGCGAGGAGGAGCGGCGGGCGCGCTTCGAGACCCTCCTCGACCTCATGCAGCAGGTGAGCCGGGGCGGGGGGGGGGACACACGGGGCCCCCCAGGCCCCCAGTGCCACCCTGATGCCCCCCGCCATGTCCCCCTCCAGCTGCAGGACCTGGGGCACCCGCCCAAGGAGCTGGCTGGGGAGTCGGTGAGTGTCCCCGGGGACCCCCTGGGGGGGCAGGGGCCTTGCCCGGACCCCCTCCCCAGATACCTGGGTCCCCCCACTCACCCTCCCCTCCCTGCCGCAGCCCCCCGGCTTCAACCTGGACCTGCCGGGGGCGGCGGGCGGCGAGCAGTGTCGCCTCATGTAGCGCTGGTGGCGGGACGGGGGCACCCGTGGCCCCCCGGTGCTGCGCTGCCAAGGACGGCCCCCGCCTCGTTACCGACTAATTAAGACCCCGACGAGGAGGAGGAGGAGGAGGAGGAGGCGGCCAAGCGGAGCCAGAGCCGTGGCCGCTGAGGAGCGGGGCTGGACGTGGCAGCCCCGGCTCTGCCGTCCCGTGCTGGGGGCGGCCGTGGGGCTGGGGGGGCCCAGTGTGGGGTGGGGGCGCGGGGACCCTGGCCCTGGGGACGCGTGTGTGTGTCCCCCGATGTCCCCAATAAAGGTGTTGGCAACTACACTGGCTTCTGCCTGGGGAAACCACGGCGGGGGGGGACCCCGAATAACGCGGCAGGGGAGGGGGCGTGTGAGACCCTACAATAACACGGGGGGGACAGGGCGACCCTACAATAACAGAGGGGCGGGCAGCCCGACGATGCCTTGGGGGGGGGGGGGCACACAAGGTGACCCTGCAATAACACGGGGAGGCAGGCGAGGCGACCCTACAGTAACACTGAGAGGGCACAGGGCGACCCTACAATAACACGGGGGCGGGGGTCGCCGCTGCCATGGCGACGGCGGGGCCGGGGCGGTGCTGTCGCGCGCTGTCGCGCAGCGGCCGTTGCCGTAAAGCGCCACCTCGGTGCCGTAAAGCGTCCCGCGGAGGCGGCGCACTGAAATGGCGGCGGCTGGGCCCAGAGCCGGTGGCGGAGGAGCAGCCGGCGGCCGCGGGCCCCGCGCCTGAGCGACGGCCGGGAGCTGCCGGTAGTCGGGTCGGTGCGGGGCCTCCCCTCCCTCCCCTCCCTCCCCCTCCCCGCCCTGACCGGCGGCCCTCAGCCCCGGCCCCGGCGGCCCTCCCCTCCCCCACCCGCCGGGCGGCGGGGCCGGGGGCGGGGTTGGGCGGGCTCCTCCGGGGGGGGCCCAACGCAGGGGGGTCCCGCCGCCCGCTCGGTGCACCGGGCCTTTGGGGGCGGCTGCGGGGGGCGCTTGCGGGGCCGTCGGGCGCTGGAGGGGGTTCCCGCTGCCCCCGGGGGGCCGTCGTGCCTTTGGGGGGGTCCCCGCCGCCCCTGGGGGGGTGCCGTGCTTTGGGGAGGGGGTCGGGGCAGTCTCTCCTGCCCCCAGGCCTGGTCCCTGCCACCTCCGTGGTGCCATCCTCTCTTTGGGGGGACGCTGAGGGGACCCCTGCCATGCCCAGGGTGTTGCCCTGCCTTGGGGGGGGGGACACACGCACTGAGGGTCCCCTCCCGTCCCCAGGGCTCCTGTCCTGTTGCCTCCATGGTGTCACGGTGCCTTGGGGGGGCGCTGGGGGGCCCCTTCCAGCCCTAGAGCTGGTCCTGCTCCCTCGGTCATGGGGGGGAGCTCGGCCGAGTGCCCCTCCTGCCCCCCAGCTCCAAACCTCGTTGTCCTTGGGTCCTCCTCACCCCCTCCCTTCCAGGACAGTCCCCGCTGTGCCTTGGGGGGTCCCCAGGGAGCAGGGGTCCCCGGGGCAGGCGCCGCCGGACCCTGCGCTGCCGGGCTTTAACCTGTTGTTTCCGTCAGCTGCCAGCGAACCTCCAGCCCCGGCTTTGGCGCTCGCTGCCCGCGGCACCGCCGCCGCCGCACAGGTGAGTGGGCCGCCCCGCGCCCGGCAGCGCTCGCCTCGCGTCCGTCTGTCCTGTGTGCGGTAGAGGTGGGTGTCTGGGCTGCGTCTGCCTCGGTCCTCTTCATAATGCTGAATTATTTCTGTCGGTGGTGTGGCCCTGGGCTCTTCCAGCTGCTCGCCCCTTCGGTCCTGCAGGATTTCTCCTGCCATTCAGGCTTTCCTCAGCCCCGGGACCGCTGCTTCCCCCCCGGGAGCTGGGAGCATCCCCCCTCCCAGGTGCTGGATGGGGAAGGGGCAGTTCTGCGTGCTGAAGCAGTCAGTGCTCGTTAGCTGTGGTTAATTAGGCCCTGCCCACACTGGGAGCGGGTTCATGCTGTCCCGTGAGGCACTGGGGGAGCCTGGGTTGTGCTGTGGGGAGATGGGTGCTGCGTCCCCCAAAGAGATGCTGCCATACCCAGGATGCTCCAGGATGGGGGTTCTGGACATTTGGGTGGGCAAACGGGAAGCTGCTAAATTAGTGTCGTCACTCGGACCTTGCAGGCTCCCAGGTAGGTTCGTAATTAACGGAAGCTCTCCTGAACGCGGCCCGCTGGCAGGCTTCTGCCCATGTCTCAGCAAACTGGAGGCGCCTGCCCGGCCTTTCCCAAGCAAGGTGTGTTTGTGGTGGAAACCTGTTCATCACGGGAGGTTGAATTGGGGGTTTAAACCCCCCAACACCATCCTGGGGGGAAGGAAGGCTCCTCTGCAGTGAACCGAGGAGGTCGCCTCCGTCGATGTCCGATGAGAAAACTTCCCTTGTGTACAAGAGGCTCAGCCGAGCCCAGCGCAGGAGGGACCCGGTGTAAATGCCGGCACAAGGCCGTGCTGCGGTGTTCTGTGGGCATCTCGGCGTGCTGGGGCGTTAGAAACTGAGGTGAGGAGCTCTCGGTGGGTCAAAAATGCACTGCGCTTGCTTCTCCCTCTGTTGCTCCTCTGCTTTACGTAGCCCAAACGTGGACTGGGTGCTGAGCACCCATGGAGCCTGGCTACCCGGGTGTTTATAGAGCTATGTAAATATTTTAATGACGGATCATTCAGGGACAAAGCGTCTGCAAGCGTGGGGTTCCCAGCCATAAAGCAGCTGGGTTGGCGATGCCGTGGCGCATGGCCGAGTCCTGTGGGCGCTGCGGAGGGGCACCGAGTGCCGGTGTGGACGGGTGGTGGATCTCAGGCAACAGCGAGGGGCTGGAGCCGGCTGCCACATGGAGTATGGCCTGCGTCCCGCCGGCTCGTGGCCTTACAGGTTGGGCTAGCAGCTCGGGACGGAAAGGACCATCTCCTGGGCATGGCTGTTGGAGTTGCTGATCAGTGTTGTGCCAGTTTGGGGACTTGGAGGCCAGCAGGCAGTGGGGTGGTGCGAGCCCCGGCGGTGCCAGCAGGATGCTGAGCCCCAGGCGTTCACTCGTCGGGTTGAGGCCGTCCCTGCTGTAGGGGGAGGAGGCAGCAGCTCGATCCCGGTGGACGCAGAGGCTGCCAGGAGGCTGTGGCATGTGGAGGGATATTTTTAGGGCCCTCGCAAGGGTGCTGGAGAGTCAGGCTTCGAGCATGTGAAGCTGGGAGCGCTGATCCTGTCCAGATGTTGACTCCAGGGAACTGCAAAACCCACGCGTTGGCTCCCGGGGTCCCTCTGCCTGGTGCCCTGGAACCAGGCTGGGTTCGGTGGCTCTGGACGCGTGCCCCAAGGCGTTGCCACCTTGGCAAGGAGACCCGGCCTGGTGCTGGCGGCCTGGTGGGGGGCTCGGATCCCTCGGTGAGGGCTCAGGGCTCTCTGCAGGGCTGACCGTGTCCCAGCGCCCTCCGCTCTGCGCCGAGCAGGGTCTCACTGCTTCCCTCAGCCACTGCTCCCCGCTTTGGGGAGGTGGAAGCGGCACCTTCGGCACCGTCTGCGTTTCCAGCAGCCAGCAACTCGAGCGCGGGGTTCCCCCGTGTCCGCCTGCTGCCGGTCTGTCCCTGCCTGAGCCCTCGAGTGCCGACGGCGTGCCGCGCTGCGCCGCGGGGCTGCTGGTCGACGCGCGCTTTAATCTCCTTGCCACGTGAACGTCTTCGGTGCCTGCGAGTGGAGCTGGTGGGTGGCTGGGGAGGCTGATGCAGAGCTGCCGGAGCCGAGTGCGCAGCCCGGCTATCTGTCGGTACCGGGCAGCCAGCACAGGCTGCTCTCATGCTCCCGGGCACAAAAGATGGCTGGGGAGCCCGGTGTCCCCCACCGTGTCCCTGGTGCTGGCAGAGGCTGCGTCTGTCCCCGCTGTCCCCTCTGCTGAGGGAGCTGGGAGCTGCTTTTCTCAGTTTCCCTGCGAGGTTACGGTCCTCTGGTGTGGGTGGATGAGACACGAAGTCAGGCTAATTATTCGGTAATGGATTCCTCTCTTCTGAAAGCTCATTTCTTGCTCCTCACCTTCGTGAGAAGGCTGCCGTGCAACAGCGTTAATGACAGATGGGAGTAGGTAATTTGTCACAGGGGAATAACCGCCGAGGAGCAAAGTCCAAACCCAGTTCCTTCTGTGTGCGAAGGCTCTCCCGGCCCCTTGCTGCCGAAGGCAAAATACCTGGGGGGGGGGAGGCTGACCTGCTGGCGGACTGGCTGGGGAGTGAAGCCATAGTGGAGCTCTGCGGTGTTCTGAGCCTGTTCCTTGGTCATCTGGCATGGCAGGCGCCTGACCAGGGACGGAGTTGCCTCGCCGCTTAGAGCAGTAAATTAAAACCAGTCCTGCCCGAGCTCCTGCCTGGTCCTGCCCCCGTGCCCGCAGCCCCCCAGCGTGCTGGCGCAGAGCGGGCACCCGGCGGGTTTGGCCACGGAGAGGAGCGCTGAGGCTCTGGGGCAGCTCTCGTCCCTGGCGTTGCGTCTCAGCCCTTCCCTCCCCCTCTCTGCCGTGTTGGTGTTTCTAACGTGGTTTTATACGGGCTGCCAGGCCAGCTGGGGAGGAGTGAAAACTGAAGCTGCAGAAAACACCTTATCTTTTTCCTCTGCACTACTGCTCTTGTCGCTGAGCGAGCACTGGCAGTTGGCTGAGGCTCGCTGGTGTTTTCAGTTGCATAAACTTGGTTTCCTTATAAAAGCTCCTACGCTGGAAAAGCTTTTATCGTGCTTCAGCCAGAGCCAGCCCGGCTGCCCAGGCCTTCCCCGGGTGCCTGGCGGTGACGGTGGTGGTGGCCCCTGCTCCGCTGCCCTGCGGCTGTAGCTGTGGCTTGGCAGCTTCAGCAAGCCCTGCTTGCCTCCTAAATCACCCGTGTCTAGAGAGGAGCTGCGCTCGGGCTTGGACTGGCAGCGACAGACCCAGCCTGGGCAGAGCCTTTCGCTGCCTTTGGCTCTTTGGGGCTCTCTGCTGGTGCTAATTCCCAGTCTAACGAGGATCAGTCTCCGAAGCGTTTGCTGTAATCGGAGTTAATGATGTTCTGGCTTCGGCTTTTCCCCGCGTGTAAGTGGGGAACTTTGAGCAGGCTCCCTGACACCGGTTAAGAGCGAGCAGCTAAACCAAGTATGACAAAGTCTGACTAAAAATAGAAGGAAAGTAAAGAACGAGCAAAGCATAAATAAAATGTTGTTGGGCGCTTTTTTTTTTTCCCTCCACCTTGGCAAAACCTCTGCTGCTCGTGACTCCAGTGTGCTTTCCTCCCATGTCTTGGCATAACCCGGCGAGGTGGCCACCTGTGGCCACTGGCAAGTGATGGGCACCGTGATCCCAGGGCGGGGGGGTCCACAGTCCCTGGGCGTGGAGGCAGCTCTGCTTCACAGCCGCGGCAGCCGGGGGGAGCTGGGGCTGCTTTGGACACCATCCCCCGATGCAGCGGGGCTGTCGCTGCCCCTGCAGCCCGTGCCTCCCCTCCCCACGGCAGCCGGCTCCCCAAAGCAAGGGCTGGGAAATGCCTGGGAGCCTTTGGTTTTCTGTGCGCTTGTGAGGAATTGGTGAGCCTCTCCTGGAGCAACTGGAAATGCCAGGGAGGTCCTGGCCTCTTTGCCTGGCTCTGCTCTTGCCCCCTCCCCAGGAGGAGCAGGGTTTTTGGGGGTGCCAGAGGCTGAAGCCTGTGTTTGGGGGAGGCTGGGCGGGCTGGCCAGGCATCTGGGGCCACTGTCCTGTCTGTGGCATGGAGGAAAACGGCCCCTCGGTGATGCTGGGAGGATTCTGTGCGTGGGAAGGTGTTTAAAAATCTGTCACTGGGGTTAAAAAAACCTCTTGAGCAGCTTTTAACTGTCTGCCTACGGTCTGCAGGTGCCAAGAAGTTTCTCGATATCGTGACTCGCTGCCTTCCCAGCCACCTTGCCTCATCTGCCTGCGGTCTGAGCCCCGCTCCTGCCTCCCTGCCCGCCCCGAGCCAGGGATGGGTGTTGTGCAGCTGCCAGGCTGGAGTCAACACCTCCTCCTTCCCCGAGAGCGGCTGGGGATCGCCAGTCGGGAAGCGCCTGTCTCATTGCAAGAGGCAAAGCGGGGTCCGGGCGCAGGCAGCAGAAGCCGGGAGCCATCCCGCGGGCAGGAGGAGAGGCAGCACGGCGGGTCGTGGATCTGCTTCCCTGCTAAATCGGCGGCGTCTGAGCAAATTAGAAACTGGAGAGGAGTTATGGGGATGGCGGCGAGCGGCCCTGTTACGCAGCCATGGGTGCCTCGGTGGAGGCCGAGGGACGTTACCGTTCGCTCTGCCCTCAGCAATAACTGATGAGCTTTTGTTGTTGTGCACGCTCGTGTGCACTGAGCACGGTCACCGAGCCTGTAGCCACATGCACACCACTCCTCCGCTGGTTGAATTTTCCCGTAGAAAGCGGTGCCCTCCAAATCGGCTTGCGATGCCGTGGGTGCGTGTGCAGCTCTGCGGGCACGGGCCAGCACGTCCCCATCTTGGCAGACTGGCTGTGGCAGGGACGCTCCAGCTTCTGATTTCTCCCTCTCTCACAGGCAGGGTGAGTGCTCTGGAAAACGCGATGTCGGATAAAGGGAGCAGCATGGAGGGGAAGACGGACATAGTGAATGGTAAGGGTGCCGGCAGGGACCGGTCTCCCCCCTGCCTGGGGTCTCCTGCCGGGGAGGCTCATGGCCTTGTCTGCACCACGCAGGCAGCTTGTCCAGCAGCCCGGAGGAGATGTCAGCTGAGGAGGGCCGAGAAACCTCCTCCGGCATCGAGGTGGAGGCCTCCGACCTCAGCCTGAGCCTCACGGGTGACGACGTGGGGCCCAACCGCACCAGCACGGAGAGCCGGGACACAGACACGGAGAGCTCGGGGGAAGAGAAGGACTCTGACAGCATGGATGACACGGGCCACTACTCCATAAACGAGGAGAACCGTGCCCTTGACCGGTCGCACTCTGAGGAGGAAGAGGAGGAGGATGAAGAGGAGGAGCAGCGGTCCCACCGCCGTGCCCAGCGCAAGCGTGCCAACCATGACCAAGACTTCTCCGATGACGAGCAGGCTCTGGAGGACTGGGTGTCCTCGGAGACCACGGCGCTGCCCCAGCCCCGCTGGCAGGCGGTCCATGCCCTCCGGGAAAGGGAGCTGGGCTCCAGTGCCCGCTTCGTCTACGAGGCCTGTGGGGCCAGGGTCTTTGTGCAACGCTTCTGCCTCCAGCACGGCCTGGAGGGCCACACAGGCTGCGTCAACACCCTGCACTTTAACCAGCGCGGCACGTGGCTGGCCAGCGGCAGCGACGACCTCAAAGTGGTGGTGTGGGACTGGGTCAGGAGGCAGCCGGTGCTGGAGTTCGAGAGCGGCCACAAGAGCAACGTCTTCCAGGTGAGGAGTGTGCGGGGAGGGTCCTTGGAGGGCTGGGGGTGACAGAAGATCCCCTAGGGTGGGCAGGCACCCCGCTCTAGAAGCACGTAACTTCAGCTGGACGATGCTGTGCGGGGCAGGAGAAATGTGTTGTTAAAGATAAGGGTTGTAGGAGGAGTCCAGGAGCAGAGCGGTAGCGAACCACCAAAACCCACTGGTGTGCCCTAAAATCCACCACCTCACGAGCCCTGGCTGGGGGTGGCGGGGTGAGATGGCCCTGTTCCCACAGAGCTTCCCCCTGCTGCTCCTCTGGCCCCGGGGAGCGGCAGGTTTGGGGGCGGCTGCGGGCAGGAGCCGTGCTCAGAGGAGGACGCGCCACGCCGTGGTGGGCAGCGTGGCACGTGGGCACTGCAGCAGCTCTGCCACCGCGCTCGGAGGGACGCTGGCACCACCAGCATCTCCGCCGGGCTCTGGGCTCTCCGTGCTTGTCAGAAAGGGCCGGGACGATTGCTCGGAGAGCTCAGCCCATCAGGCCAAGGCTTTGCAGTCGCTGCCTGCAGATCTGAGCGTCTGGGGCTCGCTGGGGTCTGACAGGGGCACTGCCCTCAATTCCTCTCCCGTTTCGCCCCATTTCCGTCTGTGTGTACACGAGCCCCTGCCCTGGCGTTGAGAGCTGCCCCTCGCTTGCTCTCTTCCAGGCCAAGTTCCTCCCCAACAGTGGCGACTCCACTCTGGCAATGTGTGCCCGGGACGGCCAGGTCCGGGTGGCCGAGCTCTCTGCCACCCAGTGCTGCAAGAACACCAAGCGCGTGGCACAGCACAAAGGAGCTTCGCACAAGGTGAGCCCCAACCAGCCTGCGGAGGGGGCAGGTGGCAGCTGGGGACCCCCGAAACACCCGGGGGCCATCCTGGCTCACCGGCTGCCAGAAATAGCGAAGGCAGAGCTGCTCTCACGGAGGCACCGATTCTTAAGTGATTCTCTGTAATCGCTGTCGCCTCTGAGGGTGACGAGAGGGGTCCCTGTGCCCTGCAAAGCAGTGATGTGAGCGCTCGGCTGCGGGTGTGGAGGGCTCGGCGCTGCGCCGGCTCCTGTTAATATAGCCGAGGGTTTACTGGGAGAAAGAGATCTTGCCACTTTGTTGGGTAAAAAGGGAACCAATGCCCAAGTATTTATCTTCCAGCTGGCCCTAGAACCGGATTCTCCATGCACTTTCCTATCAGCAGGTGAAGATGCTGTAGTCTTCACCATTGATCTGAGACAAGACCGGCCTGCCTCGTGAGTATTTCTCTACCCGCTCCCGCTGCCAAGACCGGGGAAGCTCCAGGGGGAGATCCGGGGCCCCGGGGGGGCTCCCCAGCGAGCGGGTGGTGCTCGGCTGCGTAGGGCTGAGGGTCCCGCTTGTGCCACTGCGTTTTCATGGCAGCACGTGTCTGTCCAGTGGGCATACGGTGGGAGAACCGGTATTTTTTGGCTTTCAAGCAGCATTGTCTTCCCCGAGGTGCAGGGTCAGACCAGAGAGCTTTCCGGTGGCTGGTCTGGGACTGGCCACCTCACGCCAGGGCACGGATGTGAACTTTGCCAGTCAGACGAGCGCGTTTGAACCCTCATCCTCCCCGGGTTGGGGCCCTGTTCAGATAGGAAACAGAAATGGTACCGGTGCGGCAGGTCCCTGTGCAGGCCAGCCTGCCGCGGCGGCTGCCGAAGGCTGCCCATCCAGCACCCCTTTGCCCATCCCGGGCGCGGCGCTGAGGGTCCTGAGCTCCTCCTGCGCAGTGAAGTGGCCGATTTAATCCCAGCACCGAAACCTCTCCACGCTGGCAGCAGCTCGGCGCTCGTGGTTCGCCTGACTCGCTCGTCGCATGAGCGCTATTGCAGTTAATTGAAAAACAATAATTAGCGAGCAGCCGGGTGGTGCGTGCTGGATCCCAACCCGTATACACTGAGGGATCTGTTGTTTCTGACAAGCTTCCAAAATAAATCCGTGACGGGTGTTCAAACAGACGCCTGGGCTTGGTATCGTGGTGCTTCTCCAATATAGCGGCGTATTATTTTGAAGATGATCCTGCTTAAAACCGAGGGCTTCGGCGCTCGTCTCCCGGTGGTTTGGTTTTATTTGTGTGTGCGAGTGCTTTTGGCTACAGCCTTAAACCCATCTGTTTCATAACCAGGACAAAAACTGCCGGGGCGTTTCAAAACAGCCGCATTTAATCCTCGTCCCCGCTCCCCCCCCTCCCCGTTTGCCGGGTCCATTTGGAGCGGTGTCTGTTGGTCAGCAGGCTGGCGTGGGTCTGTCCCTCCTCTTTCTTCGCGGGCATCCACGCTGCTGTTTGGGTTTGATGCTCGCGGGGAATTGTCACCCCGTGAGCGCGAAGCCGCTCCGGAGGCAGGGTTTGCAGGCAGACTGTAGGCAGCTCCCGTCCTTTGTTAAGCCGAACGGTATAATTAGAAGAGAGAGAAGCTTGTGAGCTGGCTGTTCCCTCCCGAGGATGCTGCCTCGGTTTGCATTCGTGTCTGCGAAGCCGAAATATTGAGCTCCTGGGGGAGGGGGGATGGGGCGTGTGTCGGATTTCGTTAAATCTGGGCCTGATTACAGCGAGACGGGTGGGGAAAAATAACAGCAGAGCGTTTCTGCTCTGGAGTTAATCCGATTCTGCTCTCGCCGCTGCCTGTCCGGCTCCATCGGGCTCGAGTTCGGGCCCCGAAACCCTTCAGGCTTTTCGGAGAAAAGCGCTAGGGAATGATTTCACTCCGTGCCGCTCGAGTCGCAGACAGAGCATGTGCTCGCCTCAGCTGGGAGGCTGAAACAGTCGGGGGGGGCGGGGGTTTGTTGGTGGTGTGTTGGGTTTTGGGTTGTTTTTTTTTCTGGGAGTGAGTAAGAGACTCGCGCGGCTCCTGCTTCTCCCATCTGGCCCCTGTTTTGAATTCGAGGTGGATTTTTTTGTTGTTGTTGTTATTATTTTTCCTCATCTCTTAAAGGAAACTGGTTGTGACAAAGGAAAAGGAGAAGAAAGTGGGTCTGTACACCATCTACGTGAACCCAGCCAACACCTACCAGTTCGCTGTGGGAGGCAGAGACCAGTTTGTCAGGTGAGTCTGTGCTGGGGAACCAGACCAAGGCCCCAAAGCGGACTTGAACGTCCCCAGGGGGGCTCAGTGGTACCCCCACGAGCTCTGACACCTCTGATGCCCCCCCCCCAGAAACACTCATGGTTTCAGTCACTAACGCCCCCGCAGCCTGTTCTCCCACAAGCTGCAGGAACACAAGGGGGATTAACAGCGAAGGGTTTGGATCCTCTGAGGCTTAGCCCTGGGATCCACCGCCAGCCTGCCCGGCCGCTGGGAGACCCTTCCCTCGGGAGCTGGCAGCGCCCTTAACGAGCTTCTGATAAACCTCCCCCCGCCCGTGGATGGTGCCCGGCGGGCATCGGAGACCAGGTTAACACTTGGGGAAGGTCTCGGTTTCAGTGGGACTGAGCTCCTTAAGTGACAAATGCAGCCTTGGAAACGCTCGGGGCAGCCCCCACGTGGGACCGGGCTGCGTCCGTGTGTCTGTCCCCTCGGCTCCCTGTGCCAGTGCAGAGCCCCCCCACCCGAGCCAGTGGGTTTTGGGGTGCAGCTCGCGTGGGGTCTGCGCTGGCAGAGGCGAATCGTGCGTGCACCAAGCCTGCCCGCTTCCCAGCTCCCCGGGAGCGAGCGGAGCCGCGGCGCCGCTTGGCTCCCCAAGGATGCGTGGGAGCCGCTCCTCGGGGAGCGGGGGGGACGCCGCAGCCCTGCCGCCGGCATCGGCTCCCCGGAGCGCCAGCCACGCGGGTGTCTGGCGTGCCGGCAGCAGCTCCTGGGGCGTCGGGCACGGAAACACTTAACACACGGGCTCGCAGACTGCTCAGACAGCAGCACCGGTGCCTCGCTACCTCGGGGGCTTTCGGAAGAGCCCGGGACCGTTGCCCAAAGTGCAGCCTCCCCCCCTTCCCGCTCTCTGCTGCTCTCCCCGTCGTCTGCCCCTGCCCAAGAGCCTCCTCGCCCCCGGCACCGGGCAGCTCCTGGTGGGCTCCCGCATCAGGGGGGCTCGGGGATGCTGGGGACCAGGATGAGCCCAAGCCAGCCACGGGGCCAGCACAGGGGGGGGTGGTCACATCCCCCTGGCGGAGCAGCCCCCGGGCTGGCGGAGCCCTGAACGCGGGCCGCAGCCTGTGTGCATGCAGGCTTTGACGTTGTCGCGTGCCACCGAGCCATGCCTCCGACATAACGAGAGGTGACATTAAGCTGCTTTGGCTGAGACTTCTGCGGTCTGGGCCGCTCGCGGCTCCGCAGATCCCTCGGCAAGGGCCAGAGCCACCGGCCGGCGTGGGGCAGGTTGTGGTTTCAGAGCTGGCTCAGACGTGGCGTCTGCGTGGCCGGGGAGAGCTGCTGCCCTGCCACCCTCCTCCTGCCCGCGCCGTGCCCATCGGCTCGGCCTCCCTCGTGCCTCGAGCGAGTGCCAAACGCCTGCTGTCCTTCCCCCAGGATTTACGACCAGCGGAAAATAGATGAGAATGAGAACAACGGTGTGCTAAAGAAGTTCTGCCCTCACCACTTGGTAAGCGGCTCCGCTCTGCAGCGTACGGGCGGCACCGGGGGTCCCTCCCCTGCGGGGACGTGGCGTGGGAGAGCTGGCGGGCGGGTGGGCCAGCAGAGGACATCCCGCCGTGGCCGTTGGCTCTCGGCTGCCTGCGGTGGGCGAGCTGCAGCCCGGCCGCAGCGCTGTGGCTTGCGTGCCCGTCTCCTGCGTGCCGGCGTCCGGCAAAGCCGAGCCTGGGGGGGGAACTGCATCCCCTGGGGGGGTGAGGGGCAGCCAGGTCTCCTGCCGGCAGCGGGGCTGCCCGTGCCAGCCTCGCCGGCCCGGACCCACCTTTGCCCAGCTCCCGTAGCCGGGCTGGTGCCGCGGAGCAGGAGCCCGGGATGAGGCCTGGGCAGACCTCGCCGTCCGGATCTGCAGGGCGCTCCCTCGGGAGCCTTGCGGAGGAGCGGCCGAGAAGCGCGCGCTGGCCAAGTCTCTCGCAGGCTTCCTGCCTGGAAAACAGCTCAAGAGGACGAACGGGCTGCCTGGGCTTTGGTTTTTTCCCTTGACCCAAATCTTCCACTGTCCGTGAAGTCTTGGTGTAGGAAGGGGCAGCGATTCCGTGCTCTGTCTTTAAAGCCCTTGCAGAGCGGTCACTCGTGCCCGGGGGTCCCTAACGGGGTGCGTGGGTGTGCTGGGGCGCTGCGGGGGGCGCAGATGGGAGCAGAGCTGTCTGTGCTTTCCCCAGGTGAACAGCGAGTCCAAAGCCAACATCACCTGTCTGGTCTACAGCCACGACGGCTCAGGTGAGTGACCGGCCCGCAATGGGGCTGACGGGCGAGTCAGGGGTGGCCTGGGGAGGCACCGGGCCGGGAGGGTGCTGGAGGCACCGCCGGGCACCCAGGGGGCTTGCAGCACACCCAGCCCTAGCAGAGAGACCACCTCCGCCACGCGCTCCCTGCTAACGCCCGTCCCTCCCGTCCTACGCCAGAGCTGTTGGCCAGCTACAACGATGAAGACATTTATCTGTTCAACTCCTCTCACACCGACGGAGCGGAGTACATCAAGAGATACAAGGGACATCGCAATAATGCCACCGGTAAGGACCGCCGGGGCTGGGGGCCGGGGCAGACCACCCCCTGGGGGGGCTCCAGGGCTCTCCCCAGGTCACCGTCCAACTCCCACTGCCGCCGTGTCCCATTCCCTGGCAGCCAGCGGGTCCAAGCTCGCTCCGGCTTCCCCCTCCTCGCGCCGGCAGCCAGATGCTGGGGCAGCCTGGAGGTGGGGGACCGTCCCCAGAGCAACCCGGAAGAATAATTGCCCGCTTTTAGCTCGTTCCTGCAGCCCCCCGTGTTTCATCTTCCTCTCAAAGACCCTTAACACAAACTCTTGGGCTTGCAAAGAATGAGCTATTGTGTGTCTGGGGACGGAAGGGACCCACGCCGGTAACCCTGGAAACTCGCTGCCTGCCAGGCAGGAAGCGGATTCATGGCCGGGAG
The DNA here is from genome assembly GCA_018403395.1 of Gorsachius goisagi. Taxonomy (NCBI): domain Eukaryota; kingdom Metazoa; phylum Chordata; class Aves; order Pelecaniformes; family Ardeidae; genus Gorsachius; species Gorsachius goisagi. The sequence continues at coordinate 6,780 of BOSO01011406.1, read as the reverse complement.
CTCTGCCTGGCTCCTGACGGCCTCAGGCTCCTCTTCCTCTCCTTTCAGTGAAAGGCGTCAATTTTTATGGCCCGAAAAGTGAGTTTGTGGTGAGCGGCAGCGATTGTGGCCACATCTTCCTGTGGGAGAAATCGTCCTGCCAGATCGTGCAGTTCATGGAGGGCGACAAGGGAGGAGTGGTGAGTCCCCGCCGCCGAGCTGCCCCGCTCCGCCGCCAGCCGGGGCTTACGTCCGTGCCCAGCGCCCGCGTGCCCGCACCCATCTGCTGCCGCTTTCCATGCTTTTTTCTACCAAAACCCGAGCAGGGTCCCCGTGGCCTCCCGGGGGGGAGCAGCAGTGGGGATGGCTGGGGCAGGCTGGGGAGGGCCACGGAGCTCCGGTGTGTGAAATCCCACGGGGGTCTCCCCCAGACGCCCACGGGGCGCTGGTCACCGAAGCGGGGGGACACACACACGTCGGAGGTGCTGCCATCCAGGGTGGGGCAGCCCCCCAGGACGCGTGGGCTCTGCGGGGAGAGCTGCGCGCCCCCGGCCGGATCCCAGCGCTGCTCCCCGCTGGGCGTGCAGCTGCGTCCTCACCCAGTCACATCCAGGAAAGGGACACAGCTGCACCGGGGCCGGCCCTGCGCCGAATTTCCCAGGCTCCGGCCGACGGCGGTCAGGTCCCAGGCGGCCGCTGCCTGTCCTGGCAGGGGGATCTGTGCCCGGTTTCGGTCCGGAGCCGGCAGACCCTTGGTCTCGCCTGCCACCCGAGCGGTTGGTGCCTGTCCCCCACGGGCGCGGGGCTGGGAGGGGATGGGAGGACGCGCTGGTGGCACCCCGAGCTCCTGGGCCGGGGCGGGCAGAGGGGGAGCAGGTTTTGGGT
>BOSO01011397.1:0-11271 GCA_018403395.1 Gorsachius goisagi | reverse complement strand
GTGCATGGGGTTTGACCTCCCCAGGTGCAGCACTTGACATTTGCCCTGACATGTTCAGTAGCTCTCAGGTTTTTGCTACAACTTGAGTCAGAATTCCTAGCAAGCAGGGCAGAAATGTGGTAGAAAAAACACAGGTACATTTCCATTAACAGCACATACAAAACCGTAGGATGTGGACAAGACATCAGTAGATAACATTGTGCATACTTGTATATAGGTTATGTCTGTTATCGCTATTCATTATTGAAATACTTCACCATGAAGGTTTGTCCTAGAGACTCTTTACCTCTATTTCTCATTATATATTAAAAGCATTATTAATGTTAAAATCCAGCAGAATGCAAATAAGTTTAATATTCCCACAAACAACTTCAGCGTATCTGCATTTGGGAAGGAAAATTTAAAGCCACTCCTCTTAAAAGAACCAATCTTTTAAGTTGAAAGGGGAATCCTGGTCAAAGTTAAAGCAAAAAAAATCCCCTTTGCTTAAACTTAGGAAACTGTGTTAAAAGATCCTCTCTACAGGAGAAGACACTGTGCCTGTCACTCAGTGTGAAGTTAGAACATCTGGCAGCTCCCCTTCCCGGTCACTCTTTCATTTGGAGGCTTTAGACCTGCCCCTTGACCACGTGGGAGGGTTCCTGCATCTGAGCTATACCAGGAACCCCGGGATGGCACAAGGCCCTGCCAGTAACATCTGGCAGCCTTTGACCTTTACTACCAGACCAGAGACTATCTCCTACCCAGTCCTGGTGTAAAAGTTTAAGTTCCTGTTGACATGACAAAAGCCATCCCAGCTGGTGCTGCTACCCCTTTTTATTGTAGCTTCTTGGTTGTTAAGAATCAAAGACCCTTCATCTCATGTCAGCTCAGCAGGGAGAAACTGCTGCTTGCAGAAAGGGAAACAAAAGACCAGAATGAGATGAACAGTCTCAGTGGTACTGCAGAGCTGTGCCAGCACAACTCCCACAGGTTGAGAATCTGACCTGAAATCCCTGTAGGATTTCACTGATGTTGCTCACTGGCTGGAGTACATGGACAGGGCAGAAGAACAGGTAATATCCTGTTAAATAGCTTAAACTTCCTAGTGATGCTCAGGCTGTTGTGTTTTGCAAGTTTCTAGCAACCATTGATATCAGCAGGGTGGTTGTACTAGCGTCTGTGAGAAAGCTGTTCTTTATACATATTTGTGCTATGCAAAAAGGGAAAAGGTGCTAAAATTTGTTCAAGTCCACTTTAGGTTTGGGCAGCCTGTGGGAGCCAAAATGGCCAGAGATAAGAAGGTCCTTAGATTCCTTTGGAATCAGTTTAAAAGTCTTTATAATTATTAGGAAAACATTAGGCACTCAGCAAGTTGTCTTGACAGATTTGGGGGGGGGGGGGGGGGCGGGGGGAAGGGGCAGCAAGGGGAAGAGAAAAGAAACGAAATCAGAGAAACAAAGAGGGAAACAAGGAAAAAAGTAGAAGCGTCTAAAGTAAAATTTCAAAATCTAATTTTGGAGAAATCTTAGTGTTAGGGACTTTTAAAAAAACATTAATAAAAAGCACTCTAAGCCCATTTTGCCCGAGGTTCCAGCCTTTCTTGATTAATTTTGATTAAAAATTCTTCCTAGGTTTATTGATCCCTTTTCTCCATATTGATGACTTTGAGATAATGGAACATTTGATAAAAAAGAAAATGCAACTTTCCTTCATGATTTCACTGAAAATAAACCACTTTGAGTTTCAGCAACATTCTCTCTGTCTGGTTAGGAAACCTTTTGTTTACTAAAACCATTTGGAGTGCTCTTTTTTTGTACGAACCTGTTAAAGATGTAAGCACCAGAGGGAGAGAGGAAGGCCAGGAGCAGGACATTTCCCAGGTAACTCCCAACATTTTCTTAGTAAGAAGATGTCTCTGAAAGATGTCTATGGCTTGGAAATGTAAAAGGTGGCAGTAATAAACACGTGTTGCTGCACAAGGGACCTGCATGGGGTCTGCATGGTGCACAGCAGCGAGGACTTATTTGCATGAACCACCCCCTCTGCCCCCCATCAGCGCTGCTCTCCCGGGCACCGCTTCGCGTCGCGCCAGCAGGGCAGTCTGTTCTCCCAGTTTCTGGTCTCTCAGTGCAGAACACAGGAGCACCCAGCACAGCTGCAACCACACGAAGACAGAGACTTGTCTTCCCATCTGTGTCACTACAAATATAATCAGGGCTTTGGGATTTCTTGTCAGGAAACACCAAGACGAGTTCTGGGAGCAGCCACTGCTTCTTTCTCACCAGGCCTATTGATTTAGTCTGAACAAGCCCAGATTTTACTTTTTTTCCCTGACGTTTTTGTATAGGCTAACAATGACCTTTGCTGACATTTTTAATGAATGCCCAGAAGCAGCCCTCAGACTTTCCTTTTTTTCCATATTTTTTCTCATTTACTGGCCATTTTCACAGTGCAGAGTATTCCATGCTCTTCAGTGAAAAAAGGGTCTAATGAAAACAGTCATGTAATGACAGAGTGAAATGCCAGTTCCTCAGATTCATTTTATCTTTCTTGAAAACTCTTGTCTTGCCATTTTCCACTGAGAGCTATTTCACTGCCTCAGAAAGTAAACAAAATATTTTCCTTGAAGAGTTGTATCAAGCCCAAAGCTGATGTATGTCAAAGGAAAAAAACCCCAAACCACCCAAAAAACCAACAGAGAGAACAAGCCTAAAGAGGTGCTCACTTCAGAAGCAAATAGCAATGCTGGAGGGCTGTGGGTGTCCCATGTGCACTCATGGCAAGGTGCAGGACAACCCAACTACTCCAGTGGTATCCTTCGTATGCTCCAACTAATGTGAGAGCCACAGCCCCCCCGCTTCGCAGCATGAGAAAAGAGTCACTATTTTGAAATAATATTCAGTACATTGCATCTCTGTCCACCAAGCCCACCGAGCATTCACTGCGAATTCCTTCAGGAGCACAGTATGGGTTTGTGCCGCCTTCTTACCACAAGATAAGAGAGCTTCAGATTAAAACCCGCCATTCAGGACTGCCTGTGTGTTATTTGAAGTCATTGCACTGTACTGAACATTATTTCAGAATAGTGACTCTCATGCATCCACAATTTCTCCCCCTCAACAGTACTAATTTTCGGTTTTGAAATACTAAGAGTTTTGTTATGTTAAAAATTTTGCTGTTTCCTTCTGAGAGCAGCCAGAGGTGAAGTACGCAGTCACTAATTTGCATGGCCTCCTTGGGTTAGCAAAGCTTACAGTTGCTGACTGGTTATCTAGGGATGTAATAACCAGCTGCAGTCAAAACAACTCTGTGGTTTCATTTACATATTAGGGGAAATAAAACAATACCATGAGTCAGAAGTGGAACTCTCTATTATGTAATAAAATAGTAAGCCTTTCAAAGAAGACATAGGTCTGTATTTGCTTTAGTACTTCCCCCAGAACTGTATGTAAGACCTACTTAACCTCAAACCCCAGACACCTAAAACTGGCTCCTCATTGTCACAGGAAAACGAGCTGTCATAGCAGTCATATGAGTATCAAGAGTGGCATGGTAGTTACACTTATCAGCAAAGTGGTGGGTTCACACATGCACACACACGTGTGCATACACAGATTTTCCCCTCTCTTCCAGTATCTCTGATAAAGGTCATGTGATGCAAATGCCCAAAGTAAAGGAAGAGCTCCAAGAAACTTGGAAATTCTCACCCTGAAGTGTTCCTCCTCTGATATACCTGCCACATCTCACAGACAGAAATTCTGTTGCATGGGAAAAAGTATGAGAAATTTGCCAGGTTTTCTTACTTGAGCCAACAGTGTTTCAACCTCCAAATCACCTCCAGAGCCAGAAGTAACAGGTCTGTAGAAGATCGTATTCCAAGAGCATGAAAACTGAGCCATGGACACTGCTGTCACAGTGGGCCAGCTGATGGAGTGAAGGGTATCGCCATGTAGCTACCAGCTGCAGGAAGGAGAGAAAGCAAGAAATTTCAAGACCTTTAGATCCAATGAATAAAGGCAAGAAAACACATTTGCTGAAGACAGAAGGGTAATTTGATCCAGTTAAACAGAGACCAGAAAACATGTGATTTCAGCAATTAATGTCTTCAGCAGTCATCTGGCAGAGGGAGCACGCCTGCCCACAAGTTGGCAGAGAAGGGTTTTACCTGTCTCTGTAAGCACAGCTCCATGAACTTCATTTCTGTGCATGCCAGGGAAAGGACCTGTAAACTCTGATGCAAATGCATGTGCTGAGACTCAACAGTGCTGCCAGCGTGTCATTATCTCCTGCCAGTGGAATAGGGCTGTGTGGTATCTGATTTGTATCTCTTTAGCAGGTCTGAAGGCTAAGCTCAGAATTCAGTGGGTAAACTAAACGCGCAAGAAAAAAACTTATGTGTTATTTAAAAACACCACCAAACCCCAAGCACCTCCTGGCAATGTAAATAGGTTTAAAGAGACAGCATCGTTAAAGCACAGAACATGCACTAATTCTCTTTAACTACACCAATATCCTGCAGTATCTTGTCCTGACAACCGGTTAATCAGTTGCTCTCTCCAGAGTTTTAATTACCATATTCTACACAGTAAAATCTCTCACACTGAAAAACTCAGTGTCATTAAAAATAATGATAAAGAAACTGGTTTTCTTCATTTTCTGAGGAGAACTTTTCAAATATCAATTTCTAATGCTTTTCTTTGACATAAAATCGTACCACGTTATATTGGACATCAACCACTCAATTCTCATGTCACATATTTTTCATGTCAATACACAGTCCCGTAACTGCCAATGGTGACTTTACACTGACTTCTTTGGAGTCAGGATTTGGCTGACTGTTTCTAGGTGCTTAAGAACTGAAGTTCTATCTCTGCTCCACTTAAATAACAGAATATTTAACTCAGAACAAAAAATCTTGTGTTCATTTCACAGGATTTCACTCCTGGTATTTACAGGTGTGACCTGGGAAATGGCAGTAGGAATTAAAGAATTTCTGATTGCTCAGTGGAGATTAAAAACAAACAAGGAGGATTTTGATTTTGTATTCCAAATGCTGCCAGATAAGAAGAAAAGCTAAATGGACAGGTCTCAAAAATACTAATTGGTGCTTAGCTGTTGGCAAAATAAAACATCAGGATAAACTACGAAGATTATTTTTTCAATGGAATTTCCAATTTGACAGAAAAGTACAGATGCTCTTATACAAGCTTCTTATGCAGCACTTAGATCAGCTGTATAGGTGTTTGATTTTCAACCCCTCCCACACGCACAGCACTGCCCTTCTAATAGAAGTTATTCTTTTGGGCTTTTACACATCTTAGTAATTGACTTGCAATTTCAGTAATGTTTTTGTGGCTATTCTGTCAGTACTTTTCAGCACTTACAAAAACCAAAACCAAACTGGAAATTCAGAAGTCCCACCATGTCACATCGCATTGCCACTGCATAGGTCATCAGGAGCCTCTGGACACCCACAAATGAAGTAAAGACAAATATGGTGAGAGCTAGGGAGAGCCATCATCTGTGCAAGTAGGATGGGTCAAGGCACATACTTTGAGCTGTCCCTGTTTGCTGGCAGTGGAGTCATGTTCACTGCTGGAGGCCCCAATTCCCTTGTTTATTTCTGCCAAGAACCTGCCCTAAGAACTGTGGACCACGGTTGGCATCATTCCCTCTCGACCTTCTGCTCCACACTCTCCACCCTGTCCCCATCCTCTCTCCTCAGCAGCATCCCAGCTGCCTTCCTAACCTGCTAGTTCTTCTTACTCGCTCTCCTCCGCATCTTCCTTACCACAGACAAGCTAAATTTCATTCTCCAGACTTACTGCTGAACTTCTGAAATTCCCATCCACACTGATTCTTATCCCTTTTCATTCCCTTCACACTCACTTCCCTCAAGCGAATTTCAGCGGAACCTCTTTTGCTCTGAAGGCAATAAATGATTCAAGTTAAGCATTTCATACAACTTTGTTTTTATGTTGACTAGAGTCTATGCATTCCAGTCTGCATATTATACCCAACTTTATAACCTTTCCTTGTGTTTAATTCTAGGCTTTGGCTCATGCCCTTTTTTATCAAGGAGTCATCTGCAATGTTTAAATCAGATCCTGAATTCTCAAAGCTTTTCAAATCTCAAAGATTTTCAAAAAAGCCCAAGAGAAACTGCAGTTTATTTGAACTTTCTGAACATTTTCACTAAACCCAGACCTCATTAACATTTTTGAGACTGCTGTTGGCATCAGAAACTTCAAATGTATTTGTGACATTCAAATTGGGCAACTAATGTATTTTCCAGTGTGACTGCAAGTCTCACTTCTGGTGGATCAACAGAGTCTGTATGACCAATGCAAGTATGCAATGACATAAGATGATATCAAAACCAAATCTTGCCAATGGTTTTTACAAAAAAATCTGATTATGGGAAATGAAGAATTGTTCAAGCTGAAAGCTTGCCCAGCTTCAGAATAAGAGAACTAATGTAAATTGAACTGGCATAACAAAAATCAGGAACTTGTCCTGAACAAGTGAATTAGCTTTGGACAACCCTGCAAAGGGCACACACCAGTCTATGCTAAGAGTTATACTGGTCTCCACATCACACTGCTTTTTCTCCTACTACTCAGTCACATAATGCTACCCCTTAGGCAAATTATATTTGAAGAACAGTCTGATATTAGTGGGCATTAGTTATTTTCCTGGAAACAACCACCACATTGTGATTTTTATCTTACTTTTGCGTTTTTTGGAAGAAAAGGCAGATGTGATGAGAGGAACATAGAGGAGATGAGAAGGGAAAGGAGAGAAGGAAAAGAACAAAAAGAAGAGTTAAGGAGAAGGATGACCTTGCACAAGAACCATGTTGCAGGTATTTTAAGTAGAAAAAATACAAGGTAATTTTGAGCGTATTAGGTAACGTGAAAGCAAATGACACTATGAAAGTAATTTTGTGAAGTGAAATACAGTGCTGTAATCCACAGTCTTTAAAAACGGACTATGCCATTCAGGTATGCCCAAAGCAACTGGACTGTCAAATTTAAGTCCACCAAGAACAGTGCCACTAGTTCACAGCAGAAAATATTACCTGACAACTTCCCTTTTCAACTTAGTATTTTGCAACTGCCTTTGTTATTTTAAAATTATTTAAGCATTTGCACCTTCCCTCCAATAATTCCACATTGATAGTCTTGACTGTTCCTATGGAACTCATGAGGTTTCAGCATGGATTACCATGGTGTTTGATATTGAGAAATTAATATACTGAAAGATTCAGTTACCTGATTAAAGTAACACAAACACACATGATTTGCTTCTGTCATACAGTTTAATTACAAGGTTGGTCCTCTTCTATTTAGGCAAATGATTTAAAAATAGGAAAGAAATTGTATAAAGAATTTCCAACATAGAGGATGACAGTGAGTCTTCCACCTATGAATCAGAAATTTACTTCCAACCTTAACCTACAGTAACTGAAAGCCACTGATTTTTAATGGGTAGCTTCATAGAAAGTGAGCAGTTTCAGTCCACTTTCTGATAGATAAATCCCCATTAAAGACTCATATCAAGGGTGATCTCCCTTGCAAGACAATTCACTCGCTCATCATTCATCTCAGAATTAACAAACTCCAAAAAGATTCCTAAAAATGTACAGTCAATTCTTTTCTTCAGTCTACTTCCCTTTTTCTTTTATTTCTCCCTATACCCAGTTCATGGTTTTGGCTGAATCAGACACCTCTGGTCAGCTGTGCCCATCCCCAAGGCACATGCCCTCAAGGCAGTGCTGCCCCACCACCCTGGGGCTCCTCCGCAGTCCAGGCAATTGCCCAGAGTCAAAGGGCTTCCAGGACCCAGAGCCAAAACATGAGAGACTTTGCTTTTCTCCAGGTGTAACTACAAGTCCTGGCCAATGGAAATATTGCTCCTCCTTGCCCATCAGCCAGCTCCTTTACTTTCAGCAGAGGTTGATTAGCTCCACAGCCCATCACCAAGAGCAGTGGCAAACATGGAAAGAAGCAGGAGTGCTCTGTTTTGCAGCAGCATGCTACTAGGTGAGCTGAAGCAATCTCACAAATTTACCCTCAGGTTGGAGGAGGAGGCAACGTGGCTCTTCAGCAGAGCATGGTCTGCAAACAGCTTGCAGCCACCCAAATTCCTCACAGCTGTTCTGCTAGAGGTGGCTCCCACTCCACAGTGGGGACACCCTCCACTCCATGTCTTAGAGCCTCTCTGGTCCTCTTCAGCCTACTACTGTCTCTCAAACAGACTTTTCAGGGATGAAGCTGATCCTAGAATAATTATGGACATGAGCTCTCCTCCTGATAGGCGTAGGGAAAGCAGAATGTTCAGGGACACACAGCAATGGGAAATGCCATAGCTTCTTCAGTGCCTGTGACCATTTATTTTGTGCCAGTTGTCTGTCTTCATAAGCATTCAAGCCTCTTGCTTCAATAACAAAATCATGAAGTAATTAAAGAATGGATTATTTAAAAAACAACATCATTTTTATACACTGGGCTTCCTATCTTGTAGGTGGGTGGAAAATGTCCCCAGTAGCTTCATTCCCATGACATCAAGAGGCTTCTTACAAGACTAATAGGGGTATGAAATGGGGAAACTCACTGGGGCAATTCTCTCTTCTTCCTCTTTCATTTTCCACGTGTGTGAATATACTGCCCTTAATGGACAGATTCATGTTTAAGAAACAAAAGTAGCTGACACTTTGAAAAGAAAGACCATGTGCTTCAGTAACAGTCAAAGTGTTCATATGTCCAAACTTTTTGCCCTGAGGAAGAATGAAAAAACTCACAAGTAAATTTATCCCCTTTGAGACATCTCAGACATCTTCACTTTAAAAAGAAATGCCTATTAAAGAAAAAGGAAGTGGGAGAGTCACCTGGATCACCAAGATCAGTTCCCCATCGTCACTACACAAGAGATGTTTACTCCAAAGCATCCCCTGAACAGCCCCTTCCTGAGCCATGAAATGCTCTTCTAAATACCTTTAAAAGCAAAGGTTACAAACCCAGTGCCTCTCAGTAACACACCAGGAAAGACCAATGACATTATGTTCAATATAACAAACATAATAAGTCTCTCTACTTCCAGGGAATTTCTGAGATGAAACACCTGAAAAAAAAAAAAAAAGCACAATTCTTGCTGCCAGAAAAAGGCAAAAGAAACTCCTAAAGTCCTTTACTGAATCTCACTGAAAAGTCCTCTCTGACCCTCATCACATTAATTGGCTTAACATCAAATATGTGAGCAAAATATATTCTTAGTTTCTCTAAGCTGTGCTTTATAGGGAACAAATCAAAAAGTTAGGCAAAACCAGCATCTTCTCATTCTTCCAGAGACTTTCCTCATTAACTGGGATGGTACGTGGACAGAACAAATAATATATTCTCTCCCCAAAACAGAGGCCTTGGGGGGTGAGGTGGTTGAAAGCAGGATGGACGTTTTGAGGTCAGAAGTAAACTGGTTGGGGCACCCTGCACGCTGGTTGTCGTGTGGCTGCCCCCACCAAGGCTGTGAGCTGCTGGGTGGGTTGGCTGGAAGACTGCTCCTACAGCAGGTCCTGGATGAAAATATTGCAGCCTCAGACCTTTGGGTTACATCTCAGTGGTGGTCATCCTGACATTAAACTGCGTCCCATGAATACAAGTCTTCCCATAATCTTTAATCTTGTTCTTTTTCATCTGTGAGGGCTTGTTCTGAAAAAAGTCAAGTACCAGATAGCAGGGGGGTGCCTACCTACATTTCTGCTACCAGTTCATAGACAGTTTATCCCTTTGGTTTAAAAAAAAAAAACACACAAAAGAAAAATCCAACCTTATTTGCTTTCCAAACCACTATGTTGCACTGTGTCAGAAGTTTGATTTTTTTTTTTAATCACCCAAGCAGCAACAGCAGTGTGTCACAAACAAACATACTAGAAGCATATCAGAAACTCTACAATCTTCTTACCATGAATCTCAACCTTTATCTCTTGTCTTGGCAAACACATAGCCGCAAGTTTCCCTACAGGTTTCACTGCTGCTAGAAAAGAGCTGTTTTGTGGATCCCCTTGTTAAAACACTGTCAGAACACCACTGACATAGCATTCCCAAATCAGATTCTCAGTTCCGCAATATTTTCTGTATTCTTTGAGTGTTAGACGGTTTTGACAACAGCAGTGTGGTTTGAGAAAAAAAAAACAAACCACACACACACATGCAAACCCATATTTAGAATCGATGAATGGTATCATCTTCTTGAGGTGAACAAAAATTCCATATTTTCTTTTAAGTATTATGAGAAAGGTACCCTTTTCATTGAAAAAGGCTTCTTCATTTTTGTGGAGGCTTGTTTCAAATACAGATAGCAGAATAAGCTCTTGGCTTCTTAGCCCTTGGAAGTCAGATTTTGCACCATAAAGTTTCCCACTTTAGAAGTGATTCACCAACACACAGTGTGTCCTGAACCACAGTCTTCAGTCTCGATACTGCTTTCTTTGTGGGTCCCGTGGGGTTCAGACATTGGCATTGTGCATTCTCCCTGCCCCCAGCATCCTTTGATTAGTAGGTATAATGACCCCAAACAGCTTTAAAATATCAGAATTGTTTATTTAACATTTTATTTGCCAATGTGTAGATCTGCTCCTTAAATATTCTCTTGCTTCTTACCACATTTAAATCCATCCAGGCTTACCTGTTTGCATATATCCAGTTTGGAAGCACAGCCTAAAAAAAAAAAAAAAAATAATCAAACTAGCACACTTTCCAAGGGCTGAGCAAAACCATGAAAGAAACAAGCCCTATTATTGCCTCTGTTTCTTAAGTATTTCTGAAATGATTGAGGGATATTCTCATCTCTAGGCAACACCTTGCATTCCACAGTAGCTCTCACAATTTAGTCCAAGATTGTCTTAAGCAGAAATCAGAGCATCATGTTCAACTTTGATAGGTAATTCCAGACCTGCCCAACCACCAAATGAACTAGAAAGTTTGAAATTTTTTATAACTTACTAAAATGTCGTTAAAGACTCAACCCTAGATGGATTTGTACCCTGGTTATATTTCATTAGGCATTCAAGTACAGCAGCTGGCACAGGAGAATCTCTCTGCAGCTTGTACAAGCACTGAATTTTGATGAATGTGTCAGGCAGGCATGGATGCTTGAATCTGACTGATTCTCTTCAGACACTGGTTGTTTGTTTCTGAGGCTGCTATGCAGCAAGAAAATTGTCCATGAGAGGGACTGGGAGGGCAAAACCCCTCCTGCTGTAGGAGAAGATCAGGTTCGTGACCACCTGAG
>BOSO01011395.1:146424-286742 GCA_018403395.1 Gorsachius goisagi | reverse complement strand
AGGTGAGGTCTCACCAGGGCAGAGTAGAGGGGCAGAATCACTTCCCTCGACCTGCTGGCCACGCTTCTCCTGATGCAGCCCAGAGTACGGTTGGCCTTCTGGGCTGCCAGCGCACATTGCCGGCTCATGTTCAGCTTCTCATCCACCAATGTTGTCATGTTCATCCAGTTCAATTTTTAAAAATACCTCTCTCTTCAGCTTCCAAATGCTGTTGAGGGGGCTGGACAAAGTTAAACACAGGAATTCAAAAGCCAGATTCATTAGCCAAGATGGAATTAGACTGAGAAGAAGAACGATGAAAAGTATTGACAGAGTGAAAAGACTGAGGCTTTCTTTAATTTAGATACTGTAGTTTCTTCATATCATGTATTTCCTGAATAGATTTCGCTGGATAGAATTGATTTTTTTCTGGCCTGGCATTTCCCTTTCTCCAATAGCCTTATGTTCCTTTTTGTATGATACATTAGATACATTAAATAATTCTGTTCCATTCCCTAATAAGTATTTGTTAGCTTCCAGGAGTCAGATCTTATTGCTAGGCAACTACACAAGGAATCTCCATCTTTGTATTAAGCACTTTGCTGTATCCATGCCTGACCCTATGCTCATCTATGAATACATCTATAAAATTATGTAAGTGCAGCTGTAAACGCCAAATGTAAACATGCTGCATATATTACGCATATTGAAATTATCTCTAAACTGAGTTGCTAGTAGTCAAAACAGCTTGCAAAAAGACACAGGTTTTTCCCTCCCCTTTTTAGATGTATTTTCCTCACATGCAACTAGCTTTAAGGGCAGCCTTGGTACTGAAAATTACTTCTGTCTTTTGGGCTATTAAAAGAAGAGCTATTTATATATTAACCACTACAATCTGTATCTTTTTACATCAGGATATCTCTGTATTTTTATTGATGTCTCCATAAGATTTTGATTACTGTAATTGTCTGTTTGCAAGTTTTCCAAAGGAATTATGAGACAGATGAGTTAGTTTGAAAAACCAACAGCAGGGCTTCAGCAGACTGTACAGACAGCAGTCTTTGCAGTTTTGACAAAGCTTATACATTTAATATTTTAATAAATTCATGTCTGCCATCTTGGTGCTTGCTTGCATTTCCAGTGCCATCCAGCTTATTTTCTTGATCTTCTAATAATAAGATGTCCTCAATAACATCATAGTCTTATTACTAAGGATTTATTCTGCTTTTCTTCAGTGTCATTTTTGTAGCTAGGGTATCACTGTTCTGCCATGGAGAAAAAGGCTTCTGATGTCACACGTTGGCTTGACCTTGTTTTTTTAAACTATTTTGTAATGATTTTTAACCAGTTCATGTCATGGTTTTAACATGTGTATTTGTATGTATGTGTGATGTGTAAATCTCAGTTTTAGAATTTTAGAATTAAGGTCAAAACATGTGGAGGTCATTTAGTTCACAGTCCTGTTCAAGGCATGGTTCATCTCAGAGCTTCAGGGCCTTGTGCTGTTCAGTTTTGAAAATCTCCACAGATGGAGTTCACGCAGCCTCTCCAGGGCCTTGCCGCAGTGCTTAGCCGCTCTCATGGTGAAGACTTCTTTTTCTTCGTGCACAGTCAGAATTGCCTTTTATTCTTTCCCTGTGCACCTCTGGAAAGAGTCTGCTTTTGTCTTCTCTATGACTGCTCTCCAGGTGGTAGAAAGCCGCATTTGGATTCCTAGCAGCCTTTTTTTTTTTTCACTTAATAAGCAAACCCAGTGCTCTTAGTCTCAGCTCATGTAATGTACTGCAGTCCCCTAGCTATTGGGGGAGGCTGCCTCTGGACTCCTTCCAGTTTGTCTCTCCTATATTGAGTGCCAAAACTGGACACATTATTCCATTAAAGGGTATTCTGGATGTGGCCTCACAAGTGCTGAGCAAAGGGGAATAATAGCTTCCCCCAATATGCTAGCTATGCATGTGCTAACGCAGTCGGATATGTGGTTTGCCTTCATCACTGCAGAAGTGCGTTGCTGACTCACGTTCAGCTTGCTGCCCTGTTCTGTACCGGTGTTTAGAAGCTCCCATCTCTGTCAGGGCCTCAGTGTGCTTAGATCCGCACAAACACCATAATGAAACCAAGGTGATGGAGAGGTGAATCTTACAGGAATTGCTTAGCCATGCTAGTCACCACTCCTCAGATGATCACTTAATTTAGCTGGCTGAATTACTTAGCCAGTTTTCTGAGTAAAAGCTTTGGAGAGAACAGACCCCTTCCAATACCCAATTCTGTGTTTTGAATTGCACTTTAAACCAGCTTCTGATCCTCAGTATCTACAGAAAGAGCTTATGGATGCTCTTTTTATTTTTTTTTTTTATTTTATTCTGATTGGCTCATATAGGTACACCTAAAATTGGTTAGTATAAATAAAGGAACTGAACTGATCCATTTTTTGTTCTAATTTTGGTTCAGCTGTGATTAAAGTTGTTCCACTGTCCTTCCTGTTCGGATCAGAAATAGATTGGTAACTGACTCATGTTAGAAAATACAGCATTTAAAAATAGAAATGATTGCATGCTGTGGGTGATCCCATGGAATGGGGCTTCAGGTGGAGGTAGGGTTTAAACCCTTTTTTCTGCTTTCCTGTCATAGCACTGCTATTATTTGTGTTTCCCACACAGCACCACTGTTTTTCTCACCTCTTCAATCTCACTTGCTGTATTTAGGAGCTGAGGCAATCTGGTAAGTACAGTTGAGGAGATAGAGAAAAACTGTAGGACTGCACTATACTTAGTATTTTAGTGGTGCTGTCAGCTGTACCAAGGATGCGGGAGATTGGAAGGGAGATGCTGAAGCCCTCTCAGTCTTGTCCTCCTGGCAGTATGCATAGACACAGGTGTTTGTACTGTGAGAGACTTGTACTTTTCTTGAGTGGAGGGAAACACAGGCTGATGGAGCTGAGAGGGCACTCACAGTGCACTGGTAGCCCACAACTGCCCAGGCTAGCCCACATGGCAGTTTGTGGTCATGACCTATCAGTTGTCCGAGTGCACAAAGAGGGCAGACTGTGTAGCAGAGGACGCAGAACACGTGGAAATAGTGTAAGTTACTCCCTCCATTTCTGCCAATTTGAAGTGAAGAGAGCACTTCTAAAGAGGAAATAGTATCTCACTCTTATGTATGCATGCAGCAATTAGCCCCTCGTTGAACTGCAAAAATAGGCAATAGATAATGCAGGTTGTTGTAATGTACATCTCTGATGTAAACCAAACTGACAACACAGGTATATTCCATATAGGCCAGCAGGTTAAAGAGAGGCTTGCATCCTCCCTTTAGGAATCCACTAAGCTGTACAATATCCACAAAATGATGATGTTACTATGTTTCATATTGTTTGTTCAGTTATAAATTTTGGTTTAAATCCCAAGTTGCTACATCCAACCAAGCTGTATCTACTATAAATATTATGCTTAGTATAATATTATATTATATACTGGCTTCTTTTTCTTACTGATTCTAACTGGTCTTTTTTTTTCTTGTAATATGAGATTTCTGTTGCAGAGTAGCAAATTCTAAGATGTTACAGATGAAATAATGAAACCAACAAGTTATTAAATAATTACAACCACACCTGCAATGTTAATAATATTTTTATATTTTATGCCCTAAGAAAATCCTATGTTTCTGTGAGTTTAGCTTGGTTTCATTAAAAAACCCCTGTTGATTTTGGTTTCTTATAGGACAATTTTCTGAACCTACATCACCCAATGTCTAGATTATAAGAACTTGTATCTATGTTTTCTATGGACTAAGATTCTGTGAATGTATAATTAGAACAGGCTTCCTAGAAAGGTGGTTGATGCCCCAAGCCTGTCAGTGTTTAAGAGGCATTTGGACAATGCCCTTAATAACATGCTTTAACTTTTGGTCAGTCCTGAATTGGTCAGGCAGGTGGACTTGTTGTAGGTCCCTTCCAACTGAAATTTCTGTTCTATTCTATTCTATTCTATTCTATTCTATTCTATTAATTCCATTCAATATTCTATATTCTGTTCAATATTCTATTCAATATTCTGTTCTATAAATACATTTATTTTTCAATTTGTTTGACAGAAAAATTGGGGTTATTTTCAAAAAATAATTCAGTCTTCTAATAGAATCAGTTCATCCACCTTCCTCAGCCTTTCCATGATGGTGCTTCAAAAATAGCAAAACTCATCTTAACTGTGAGTTCATATCCAGACTAAATAGGCACATTTTATTAATCTATCAGATTTCTTAGTTCTCTCTCACTGATTTAGCTGTGATTTCCAAACTTTTAGTTTTTTACAGTGCTTCAATGGAGACATGAAGCTATTTGCCACAAAATATTCTGAAATAAGTACATAGGTTTTTAAATTTCAGGTAAAATGTGTTGGAGTCACAGGATAAGCATGATAGCAGATTCTAAACATGATAAAAAGAACTATGTATACCACACATTCAGTATATTCATCCTTGTACATGCAGATAGCATGCATGTATGGGCATGTAACATGCCAGGCTGTGATTGCTAGAACTTGGAGTTTCCATCTTGAACTTCCTGACATACATAAATCTAACTTGCATCCATTACTCCTATGCAGACAAAAAGATCTATTTTTAATATAATTTCATCAAAGGAAATTTCATTAAGAGGAAAGCTGAGATGGAAGAAGGAAATACATCCTGCCATGCAAAATTTGGCTCCAGCCTCCCTACCACCCTGACCTAATAGTGTCTGTGTCTACATTGGCAAGGAGTGCTGTGTAGTAAGAGTCAATCTATAGTTGGTGCTGAGAACTCGACGTCCACACTGTATGTGAGTGGGGCGAAAGGAGGGAATATGCTTTGAACTAGCTCCAGTTTGCTTCTGAGAACTGAAAGTCCATTAGTAGCTGGAGCACATTAGATGCTCTGTAGATGCGTCTTTCAGCTTTGTTTCATTTGGGGGATGTCTAGCTGTACTCTCTGATCCGTGCTCTGTGAAACAAAGTAAGGTAAGAGGGAATGAACTGAAGATTCACTTAAAAAGCATACTCCTAATCTGAATTTAAAGACTCATGTAGATGCATCTGTTGATTGGGCAGTTTGAAAGTGAACATTCAGTCAGACTGTAGGGCATTAGTACCTTCTCCCCTTTGAAAAGAAATTATGTCTATATTCACTGATGCTTAAAAAAATGATGCCAGTATATATTCTCTTGTGCTAGGATGCGAGGGAGGGAAACATGATAGAATATAAGGGTGTTCACAGTGGAAGTTGCTTGTTAGGTTAATAACAAAGGACTATCCTGGTAAGTGATGACATTCTGTTTCAAAACTAAAATGGAGGGTACCTAAACAGAAATGTGTCTTCTATAGACATGATTTTACTGTTTGAAAGCCTTCAATATTTACCTTTTAATAAAGATACAACTAAGAGAACTTTCCCTGATCAAATTTTTTATTCTCCACTATCCTTGCATGAAATTCAGTACACCACTTAATTTTATAGCATTAGTTGCAGACAACACAGTGAAACTGTTGCTACCTTTATTCTTCTGACTCGTTACTGTAAAATACTATAGCAGTGAATACAGAGAAATATGATCGTTCTGTAATAATGATGGAAGTTATGTAATTCAAACACTCGTGAAATTAGTAAAATTATGGATTTCTTGCCAAGGCTTGTCTTCTGAGACTGCGGTTGTTTACAGGAGCTCTAGCACAGAAGCCCATGAGGAAAGATGATATGAGGAGACTGAATCTGCAGCCTTATTCAGTTGAAGCAGGACTTGCTCCGAGCAACGGATACATTCATTTTCATGAGGTAGCCTAATAATGGAACACTAAAGCACAATGGAATCGAATCCTATGTCTTAGTGTTCAAACTCTGTTTAATAACTGACTGCACAATGCTTTGTTGCATTTACATTTGCTATGGTTCTCAATGGAAATTGGTAATGTAGTATATGCCACATAGGTAAAAACAAAAAGACTGAGGCCATTTCATTTTTTATGCAGACTTTGCTAAAAATAAGTAATTGATCAAGTGAGCAGAGGTAATGAGCCGTATAGAAATTTGTTACCAAAGCTTTTACGAGCCTTAGCACGATAGCTGCAGCATTTATGTAGCTTTAAATATGAGTATTATTGGCTTTATTTAAAGGAAATCAATCCATAACTAAAAAATTGTATTTTAAAAAATATGTGTAAAACCAGCATTCTTTAAACTCAAACTTTCTCTCCACTTTTCTGAACCACTATATATTGGTGTTCTGCATGTGGTACTTCCTTCAGCATTATGTCAGCATGTCTGCTGGTCAGTGGGAGTTTTGCCAGAGTACAGTCTAAAGCAGGTTTTGGCAACCCGTGATTGAAGATTAGGAAAGGCTGGCAGCAGAGTTACCTTGGGGTTAGGAGCCATAACATATTGAGGGAGTGGGCTAAGAGAACTAATATCTTCTTCAGAACTCAGCAGAAATCCTGGAGTTGGGAAGTTGCTTCATCATACTGCTGATTTTAAGATCGTCTGGTGAGCAGTGTTTCATTTGTTTGAGTTGGAGGGGTTTTCAAATTCTGCTAGGTTTCTGTCAGCATCCTCAGCGTCTCATTTGAGAAAGAAGAGAATAGTCTAACATTTGAAAAGTCTCTGACCCCTGAGCATTTGAGCTTTGATATATTACTGTGAACATCTACTTTTTAATCATATTTAGGGCCTGAGTAAATCTAACCATTGCTTCATTATTAAGTGCTACTTGGTCCCTCAGGGTTGTTTTTTGAAAAAAGGCTATGGCATATGTAAGAATTAATTAATTCCCTGCAGGTCTTTGTATTCTCTTCAACTCCCAGCCTGATTTTCTGAATATTTCCACATGTTCATATGCATTCAGCAGCTAAGCAACTATGGTTAAAAAACAAAAAGGTCACTGTAAAATACCAAGATGGCATTTCCCTCCTCCAGCCTTTTGTAGAATAACTCCAACAGAGAGGGTCAGGAATTCTACTGCCAGCTGATTTGAGACCTAGGAGAAAAAATAACTACACATTTTTTTGTCCATGTAATCTTTGTTCATTATTATTGATTGAAATGAAGCTTAAAAGTATGTTTCTTCTGAAGCCTTTTGAGAAATGGTGACTCTCAATACGTTTTTAAGGCTGACACATCTATCAGCAGCACTGTAAAGATGGTGAATCAGTTCTGCTGAAATATGTCTGACACCGGTGAGAGCTCCTCAGTGTGTCTGATGGTGAAATCAGAGGTTACTTTAAAATTTTGGATACAGATGGAGGAGAAGAAGAACAATTTCTGTGCGATGTGACAATTTATGAGCAATGAGTAAGTGTAATAAGCAGGTTAAAAGCACCTTTTTTGAGAAAGCAGCAAAGAAGAAAGTATAACATTATGTACTATGGTCTGACCCCACAAATACCTTTACAAAAACTGTTCACTAAGGAGTCCTGTAGAACTCAGAGAGACTTTCCTGGGGAAAAATTATTTGTGCTTGAGTATAACTTCACTAGTTCCATAGGGTTGTGATCTGATTATTTAGTTTGTGAAACTTACTTAACTTCAAATATAATTGGAATGAAATTTCAGTTGTAATTGGATAATTACAAGTAAAAGCAGAAATCATCAGAAAAAGTTTATTCATATATTAAGAAAAAGAAAACATATTCAGTCTGCAAACTTAAGCATTGAAAAAATAGGAAATGTCTCAGAATTTAAATTACCTGGGCTGAATTGTTTGATCTGAAAAGTAGGCAATATCAGTATATGAGATCCAGAAAAAAAGATTTCAACCCAAAAGATTTCTGTTTATTTAAACTTGTGTGAGTGTAATTAAATAGATGACTCTCAGATATACTCCCTTGCCTTTAGATACATGTGATAGAATATGCTTAGTTCATGTGCAGATGTATGTACTGCTCAAAAGCACATCAATGACTATGTCCTGGACAAGTGAAGTCTTGTGACAGATGTGACAGATGTATACAGGTAAAGGCAAAATAAAGTTGCAAACCAGAACACATTTGATAATTGTTCTACTATGTGTATTTGAACAAATAAAAAACCACTTTTGGAAGTAATTGCCAATTTGAGGGGGTCTAAGACAAATGTTATTGCAGTTTTCAGAAGTACTGAACAGTCAAGATCACTGAAAGTTGAGGATTTTGAGTACTTAAGGAAACTGACTTAATATTTTCAGAAATCAGCTTTTTCTTGTAAGCCTAGTACACTTTAAAGTCTTAATTTCATACAACTCTGAATTTTTTTTCCTAACCTTACCAGAACAACCATAGCCTATAATCTCAAAAGAATTTATTCTGATGATTGAAGAACTCATGTAGAAAATACTTCGGGTTTTTTTTTGCTCAGTAGTAAAAGACAATGTATTTTGTGCTTCTTTTTTCTTTTTTTTTCCTCAGGGTAATATTTGACATCTTTCAAGTTGAAGGTTCTGCACAGGAGTGGAAATTATTTTACCAAAAATTAAGTGTTACAGAAATAATTGATTTCCAAGTTCATGGCCATGTTTATGAAGTCTTGAGAAGACCATTTTCATTAATTTCTGTTCCAGAAGGCAGCAGTACACATTTAAATTAAAAAAACAAAAAGTGTGAACAATAAAGACAGGTATGTTCCGAAAATATATATAGATCATACTTGCTGATTTGGTTACTGTATTATGTACAGATAATCTGTAAACTCCCTTGGAGTAGAATAAAAGCTTTGAAGATACTCTTACGATCTAATTTATGATATTCATAAATATTATCACTAAGGAAGTAGAAGGCAATTTTTCCTGAACTTTACCTCCATGAATAATTGTTGACAAAAGGCTCTTCAGGATGAAACGTCACATCTTTTTTTTTTTTTCCTGTGGCTTGTGGAAGTCATACAATCAAAATGTTAGGGTGACTAATTTTTTGTTAGGAAAGAGTTTATTATGTCTACATGCCCAGAAGGTTTTTCAGTTCTCTGCAACTCAGAGGCCACGATATGCGGTGGAAGTAAAGGAAATCAAGGTAATATTTGCACCTTCTGATACAAACACAGCTGTATCACCTTTTACTAGTTAGATAAAAATTCTGTCTGCAAAGTTCAGATCTGTAATTAAATATCAAGGATGACCACTGTTAAATTTGTTGTTTAGTTTCGGTCCAGTGTTTAGTTTGTTTCCTACCATAGTTTTCTGTGCTTACATTGGCAATCCCCACTTGCATGAAAACAACTTAAACAGGTAATTCTTTTCCCTCTACAGCTTAATAAAATAAACTCAAAAGCAATTTTCTTTTCTCAAATACAGTTATGTCTTAGTGGAGTGCCTTGCTGCATAAAAGTACTGAGTCAGGTTGTGATTTTTTTGGTCATCCTTTTAGCCAACCTGGCTAGGATGGGAAAAACTTTTAATTGTAGATCAGGCCTTATTGAAGATTTTTGCAAAGATTGGATTAATTTATTACAGTATGTAAAGCAAATGTAATTTTGACTCATCCTGTGTATAAATAGCTCGTCTAAGGTATTAGATTTTTCTCAATTACTCAGATAACCCATATGTTTCTTAAGTTATAAACACATCTTTTTTATGTAAAGAAGAAGGAGGCTTGATCCTGACATTTTCTCAGTTGTGTACAATGACACTTTTGAAATCGTAACAGTCTACTGCCAACTATGGATGTTAACTCGGGCATGAGATTTTCAAAAGGCATGCTTACTTTAGAGACTAGTTTATCATGTTTCCATCTGTTGGATAAATATTTTTTTGACTAAGTTTAAAACCCCAAATACATGTTATCCCAGATGCTCAGGAAATTTTTCATCTGACTGCTGAAAGGCAACGAGATAGAAAATCCTTTCAAAACACCTGCCAAGCAAGACCATACAATCCTGTCTTGGGCAACTAGAAACTCCTTCAGATTACATTTGGAACTGTATTGGAGGGTAGTCACCTGAGATTTTGGACTTCAACAATCCAGAGATTAAAACCAGCAGTCTGTGCGACAGTGTGAACAAATCTTACTGATAGGTAGCGTATGATTACCCAGCAGGTGGGAGGTGTAAATCAGTGGCCTGGAGAGAATCAGGAGATACGAGAATGGCAGAGGGTTGTACGCTCAAGTGCATGCCCTCTGCAGCTGAGTTCCAGGAAATCTGACCTTGGGTTATTTTGGATGCTGGCTGATAGAAGCCTTTTCCTTGCTGTCTGAGTACTGTAGCTGAAGAAATTTGCATTCCTAGTTTTTGCATTTTATCCTACTGGCTTTACCAGACAGGATTGATGAAAGCAGGTGAGAATGGTTTAGTAGTGGGATGGCAGGGTTAGGTTAAAGGTTGGACTTGATGATCTTAAAGGTCTTTTCCAACCAAAGTGATTCTATGATTCTATGAAATCCCATTGTGTAAGCTCCTTTGCTGGCATGCAGATTTCTCTGTCCCTCACAGGGAGTATTTGGTAGATAGACCTTGGGAAGTGTTTCTTCAGGGTTCTAAAAACAGTATGTTCATTTGTAAATACACCTCTTTTTCCCTTCCCCCATTCACTGAGATAAAATAATGCTCTGGTAGTACACTCTCTGTAATCCTTTTGTGGCTTCCCCTGAACAGATCTGCAGAGATCTGTTGCTCAAATAGAAGCCACCTCTGCAATACCAATGTGCTTTCGTTAATACTGATTTTTTTCTTTTTTTTTATATTCTGTTGATTGATGTATTTGCCTAGGAAAAAAGTAAAATCAGATAAAGTAGAAGAGATTGAGTATGACAGAAGAACAACTTTATACTGTTGACTACTCAACAGCAAGTTGATGAAAGTAGGTAAGGACAGAATTTTTTTTTTTTTTTGAGTCAGTTGCAAGTTTTACTTAGTGTAGCCACTAGGAGACTTGGTGACCCTATGACCCTTTTCATATGCTGTGATTTTAGCCACACAGTTTTCCTTTTCTCTCTGTCAGGGTAATCTGAAAAACAGGTTTCTTTTCTTTTGTATTTAAGTTTGATTCTGACCAAGGCAGTGAACAACTATGGTCTTGGTGTAAGTTGCTGCTGTTACTTTCCCAATCTCTGCCTGCAAATAGGAATATGAGACTGGAAGCGACTCTTTGGATCATAGAATCCACCTCTCTGCTACAGCAAGCATTACAACTCATAAATCCCATTAAAAACAACAAAACTCACTCTTGAAACTACTTCTTCACCCACCTCACCTGTACTGAGATATCCTACATTGTTTTAAAAATGCTCTTCATGAATGTCAGAGGTCTCAGCTCTGCTCACTACTAGCACAGAAAGCCTCTCCATAATAAACTTCTGACAGCACTACTGCTAAGTAAGGTTTTTTCCAACTGATAAAATGCAGGATATACACATGAAAATATGGTGTGTAGGTGTTTCTTTCCAGTTAGTCCTGCCAGGATGCTGTTTTGGGACCCCACTGATTAGAAACCCAATTTCTTTGTCCAAGCCTTCATGGCTAGTCAGTCTGTGCTTGAAAGGTAGTTACCCAGCTTGATTGTGCAGTTACTTGGGGTGTCAAAACTCTTCTGGGGAGGTTTGTTTAAAGCTTTGTTTAAGATATGTCTGGGTTGCTCTATGAGGTGAGTTATGGGAATGTACAAACAATTATTTTGTCAATATGTATTCCAGAAAGAATGTAGGAGTAGGGTGGAAGATCCAGGCTTGCTAAATGATACTATAGTAGGGGAAGAAATGCTTGGCTTTTCTGAGTATTACAGGCTGAGACTGATTACAAAAGCCTTGTAAATAGAAATATTTCAAGACATCTCAATTGTGTGCTTGAAGTCAGCTTTACAGAATTCTTCTCACCCATAGGGAGGATTTAATTTTAGAATGCATTGAAAAGTAGTGTTAATGTTTCTATGATAGCTTTTCTAATTCAGTGAAAAAAAATAATTCAGGAATGATTTGTATGATTCCGTGAAAGGAAATAGTGTGACCTGAGCCTATGTCTTCTGGCCAGAAAGGAGAGAGAAAAATGTCCTTGGAATTCTGTTTTCCAGCTTTTTTTCTGATTCAGAACTTCCATTGTCTTCAGTGATTATCTGAAATGAAATTCTAAACATGCAGTGGTTTGTCCACACTTAGACATGCTATTAAATTGTTCTCTGTTCTTCTAGTTCTATCTGATTTACTGGACTGATACCATAACAATCTGAACTGATTCCATAATTTATGACTAGTGTTATAACTAAAGAAGATTGCTTTATTTTTATTTTTAAAATTAAGGTTTAAGTAGATTCCATCTTCATCTGATATTCTAAAGATTTATTATCGGCCTCTGACAGGGGAAATAATACGGATTTTTTAGAGAAACGCAATATAAACCACATAGTTCCAGAAATACTTGTCTAGCAATTGTATTTTTTGGATTCATGTGCTAGTAATCATGGAGTTATTCAGGGGAGATTTTCCTTATGAGGTAGGATGGGGCTCTTTCATGTATTCCTTGGAGTTGCTGACTGATGCTTTCAGGTCACAGATGCACAAATTACTGCTTTTGGTAGGGCTCTGACAAAGGCAGTTTGATCTAAATGCACAGAAAGGTGAAATTTAATCCTGTAAATAGGACTGTGTACTTCTAAAATTTGGAAATGGTTGCTTAGGGCTTAGTAACTGAGGAAACCTCCTCTGAGTCCAGTCGTTCATCCACACCTTTGTAGCACAATTGCAGATCATTTTAATAATCCTCTTTTATCCTAATATCAAATATTGGACGTTGCGTCTACATTCACGGAGTCTACCAACAGCATTTAATATTTTTGGCTGCAAGGGGTAGCATCTGTAGGCAGAGGTTTTTTTGTGGGGGAAAGTTACAGGGTCTGTTCATGTGTTATTCTGCCACATGGTGTCCTCCTAACCTCGGTTAGAATCATAAATACATGCACTCCAATTTTAACTGTAAAATTCTGTAACAGTAAGACATGTATTTATGTAAAAGGTATCAATCTTGTTACAGACTATTACTCTAATCAGAAGGATCTATGTAATTTTTTTCAGTTGCTGTATATTGTGAATATTTCTTCTGAGTCTGAGCATTAGAAATACAGCCTTATAAATACCTGCATTAAAATCCAAAGCTTAAGAAACTTAAGCATTTTCATTTTGTTCTACCATAATGAACATAGTCCAGTTTAGTGTTATTGGTACTGCTCACTACTTTGTACAGATATTTTGTGCTAGTTGTGTATTTTTTGCACCACAGCACGATTTGAATGTTGCATACATTATGTGAGAATTGTAATTAATCTTGTTATGAATAAATTACTTTGAACAAAATTTCTAGCACTTGTATTTGAGGTATGGTACAAGCATGGACTTCAAATTTGGATACAACATACTACTTGTCCTTTAATTTGTGCCGTGTTATTTCTTGGTTTAAGTAATTTTTTTTGTCAAAATCGAGTATACTTTATAATGCTAATGTAACATATTTTTTGTGTACTTAGGACTTCATGAATGCTAGTTTTGTGCCGGTTCATAAAAGTAGAGGGACAATCTCACCTCCACCTATTCCAAATAAAAGAAAATATTTAAACTAAAGAAGACTCTCAGCAGCCTTAAGAATTTCGACGGTAGTGCTGAACACCTGCATCCACTGGAGGTCAGTAATGGTCTTGATGCAGTGTGCCGTTGAGCATTGACTCCCAGCTGTGTCACAGTGATTAAATCTAGTGCTTCAGAATATCAACCAAAAAAGGAGGATTAAAAAAACCCAACCAACCTGCTTTGTTTGCAGCAGAGTCGACAGATCTGTTTTCTCTCCATGCTTTATCCATGCATGTCTGTGTATGTTAATATATGTGCATAGATATGTATTTCTCACCATAAAGAAATCAACAGAGATAAAAGTAAAACTTCACCTCTTCCTGCTCCTCTGATATTTTACTATGGTAAGGATTTACATTGGGCATAAACTATTTATAATAACTCATGTTTTACAAGGTGGCTGGATAGAGGCAAAAGGAAAATTTTTTAATAGATATCTATATCTTTGGAAGTCTACTTGCAAATCTGATCCTCACTGTGTCCACTGATTGAGACACTGAGACTTATGCCACATTGCAGGGCTTTCTTCTGATATGGAAGTTAAGTTTAGCCTAAACTTCAGTTTAGGATTTTTAAATGAACCCATTCTTTAGTTAAAAAAGGAGGACAATGGTTACATAGAATATTATTAGGGAAATGAAAATAAATGTTTTCCATGGAATACTCACTAATTGGTCCATCCCTCTCCCCTAAATGCACCCAGTACTATTTAAAGTAATTATACTAATCATCACAGTATTTAGGCACAGATTACTTTCATGAAGAAAAATGAAAAAGCTGTTCTAGCACACCAGTGAAATCTGCTTTGACAAGTTAATCCAGTATTTATTTAATTAAACAATGGTAATAAAATATTTAATTGCACTTTAAGATTTCTATTTCTGTCATCCAACCAGGCAAAAAAATTAGAACTCAATGTATGTCAAGCAATGAAAATGCCTCAAGCACATCTAATATCACTGTGTTTTATAGATTAATAAAAGAAACTGAGCTGCAGTGTGCACAGGTATAAATAGTTAATTATTTAATTCCCTCTCTGCTATTTGAGGCTGAAGCAGAAGGGAAATATCCCTTTCCTCCCTCAGCCCAGCCCTATTTGTTTCTGAGGAATGTTAATCATCTTCCTAGTGCCAGAAGGCTACAATCACCAACTACTAATTAGTTTTAGATAATGGTATTGGTAATGAGCCTCCAGTTCCTCAGAGGCAGTAGACTGAGCTTGACTCAGATTTATTCAGTTATTTATCAAGAATGTTATTGTGACAAGCAATCTGAACAGTTTCAGCATGTTTAATGCCAAATATTTTTGTTTAATTTAATAGGATCAACACACCATTTTTTTAAAGATTTTGCTGAAATAACAGCTGGTTTTAAATTAACTTTCCATTAAAGACTGATAGTATTTGTCTCCTTGTTAGTCCAATTGTTTGATTACTTTCTTGGACATCTTTACTACTCAGGCAGTTATCTAATCACCTGAGGTAAGAACACTTAATTGGGGAAGATTTTTAAATTAACTTCCTGTTGCCTTACCTCTCTGTGAAGTTGGTGTCTGATTTAATGTCAAACAATGATCTTACACTGCTATTTTTAAAGGGCATAAAATTTTCTGGTTTATTATCAGGTGAGTATTCAACAAGTGAAGTTATAATGCATTGGAGCTGCCAATTGTGAGGGGTAGAGAGAACTCCGTGTAGAGCTGTTGCTATCATTGTCAGATGTGGGGTTATTTTGTATGTTTCAAAAAGTTATCCTCAAAATACTTTTTATCATTATGGTAGAGAAAGAATACCATTATCCAGCAGGTGATAACAAACATTGTGGAATGATTTCAAGCCTGGAGCTGCAGTAGGGAAGCGGAAATGAGATGTTCTAGCACTTGAGTATGTCAGTTTAGTGCCACCTTTCTCCCTGGTAAATTTACATTGGAGGAGGATTGTGTTTAATGTGTGGACATATGGAAAAATGCCATGCCTGTTTCCTTATAGCATTGCGTGTTGAAAATAAGACTATAGAAGGTAGAAATGTAACTTACATATTTCCTGACTGACCTGTCTCTGCTACTGCCAAATGTTATAGGACTTACTTGAACTTTAATCCCTTAAAACACCAAACCTGTGTCAGAAGATTAACAGTGGAAGACTGTAGTATACTGAAACATTCTGGATGTTGCATTCTTTTTGTCTTTCCATGTCTATCTTCTGTTTATACATGTTCAGTGACTTAGAGTACAAGCCTAATTCTTATTACTGCTCCCAAAAGATTAGGCATTTAAAAGGCATCATTTTTGTCAAATTCACATATTTAAACTACAGGTCTGAAAATGGTTGTAAGTGCTTTCTGGTGGTACGTGAAGTCCATTTTTGTTTTGCTTTTGAAATTGAAGGTTCTATAGTACAGCTAAAACTTTCCCAATTTTGAGTAGTTGAGCATTAGAAACTAATGGATTTGTTATTCTTTTGTGTAAGTGTGTGGTGAGCAAGGCATAGGTAATTGGTTTTATGCCATCAAGAAAGTATGTGGCATTTTTGTATTCCATCTGTCTTGAGGAGTACCTTGAGTTTTTGTTCTAGCTTCTAGTGAAGTTTCTATCACTAATAACAACTGTAAGAATCTTTAATGAGACTCTGAGTTGCACTCTATCATATGATCCTTCTGCATGGCCCAAGAAGTCTTAAATTATTTTCATTACAGTAGTGCAGCTTCAGCTGAATGTTGTAGAAGAGTTTCCAGCCTGCTTATTAATATGTTGTATGTGAAAATGGAAGACATGAATTTGAGCTCCTTCATTCTGAGGAGAAAATCAAAGCAGGGCTTTTTATTTCGTAGGTGACTGCTGGGCTCTTCCATGAATAATAGAAACTTCTTTTCCTTGAGTGGTGTTTTACAGGAGTAGAATAGGTGCCAGTCAGCTCTTTAAGGACTCTGTACCTTTCTTAGGGGAGGGAGATCTGGGCTATGGATCTCTAGTGAATAAAAATGCTTTCCATCAAACCTGAAAAACATATTTAGAGATATACTGTTGTCTATAAAAAAAGTTTTGTGTAGACTATATTTTGGCAATGCTACTCTTTTCCTGCTGACTTAAGTTGGTTCTATCCCTTCTTCAGCCCTGTGTACGGCATGTGGCAACTTCTCTAAAGGTCTTGGACTCTCATTTGAGACCAAGCACCAAAATATATATATTACAGCATCTGTATGTAAGCTTTTTATTGTATTTATCACTTTATTCTACTTAATGCTTTAATTATTCTTACTTAATGTGGAATCTTCTGCAGCTACTGTTGAATTGCTTTTATCTTTGCTATGTCATGATTTTTGGATGGTGAAATTTTAACTGATCTGTTGAAATTGTGAGAAGATAATGAAGAGTGCTTTTAAAAAAACCACAAAAATCCAAAACAAACCCACCCCCCCATAAGCCTATAGAGTTCTCTGATACACTTATCAAAGATATACTTAATTTAAATTAAAATTCTTAAAAAGCACAACTAATCTTGAATTTCTAACCCTCTGATGACAGTGAGATTTAAATGAAGATATAATAAATTATGCATGAAATTGGAAGTGGTATTAATAGCGTTCTGTACTGCTATTTGCTGTATGGGAATTCTGTGGTAAGTAGCAGCATTATAGCCCTGCAAACATTGGTATGGAAGAATTACAACTGTTTCTAAGTGTATGAAGTATTCAGCTTTCTTTATTTCGGGTTATAATATATCCTCTGGGACAATTGCAAATGGAAAAAGCTTGGGGTTTTTTTTTTCTGCCCCTTTGCTGAGAAGGAAACTAAAAGACTAGTGAGGTATTTGTATTGTTGTTAATATCAGGACACATACTGCTATAATCTCTGGCATGATGGCAAATACAACTTTGTCTAAAGAACAGCTCTACTTCCAAATAAAAAAAAAATATTCTGAATGCTGCAGCCTCATAATCAGCGCTGCTGAAGACTAAGGATATCAGGTTATATCAGTTAGAATGAAAATACAAATTCGATGTAAGTGAGAACCCACTTTCTCGTAGGGTTTAGGCTACATGTGTCCTTGTCCTCTGCTCGCCACCTCTATTTGACACAAAGTTTGGTTTAAAGTATGCTTTCTTTGTATTAGGGTTGTAGAAGGCAATTTTTTTTTTGTTCAATGTAATGGGGGACAAATCTATTCAAAGGATTATATTTCATATAACCAGATTGTCTACAGTGGGTAAAGTTGTATTTGAGGTTAACAGTATTAGTGTGGTAATTTCTGAGTATGCACAGCTGTGAATTTTGACAATTAGGAAGAAACCTTGAATCAGGAGCAGGTTACTTCATATATTTTTATTTTGCATGTTCTCAAAGCTTGTTTATGAAACACAGGATACATTCCAAGTGGCAAGATGCTGGAATCTGACTAGCAATGTCCCAATTACGTAACTTCTTTGTGTTTTAACTCCAGAATTTTATTTGTCCTATCCAGTTAGTTTGTGACATTTGATTTACCATTAATTGAGTTATTTAAATACAGTACTACTGTTAGGTAGTGAAAGAAGCTTAGCTCTGTTTTGACTGCAGATGACATAGTTTTGTTTTACTTCAAACAAATTGACATTTGTCCCACTTTCATCCAGGACAGTAAATATTCTTTGTGAAAGTTCCATTTTGGAATTGCATTGTTAAATGCTTAGCAAGAGTTTACTGTGACATAGGCAAATGGTGTTCTGTAATCATAAAAATCATACTGCATTTAGTTTTCTGATAATGCATTGTGTCACAACTGTTGTGTCACAATTGTTTTTGCTTGTGGCTTTCTACTTCCTATCACTACTTAATTTTTTGGAAGTCTGCACTATACTATACTGTAGCTGATAGTTTGGTACGTGCATGTAGTTTTTCAGAACAGTAGTGCATAAAGTCAGTTTACTGATAAAATCCTAAAGCACCTGTTCCGTTGTGTGCTGTTTTGAGAAATTTAATTGCTGTATTTCCTCCTTCTTTCTATAGCTTGCAATTTGTATGAGCATCTTTCAGGAGAAACTTTAAGGGGGGAATAGGACTTTTCATATTCTAAAGTACAGTCAGATGTACTTCTTCCAAAAAAATAGACATAGGAAGATTCAAAGAATTTGAGGAGGAATCTTAGAATATCTCAAGTTGGAAGGGACTCATAAGGATTGTCAAGTCCAACTCCCTGCTCTTCCCAGGACTACCAAAAACTAAATCATAGGACTAAGTGTCATCCAGACGCTCCTTGAACTCTGACAGGCTTGGTGCCATGACAACTTCCTGGGGAACCTGTTCCAGTGACTGACCACCCTCTCAGTGAAGAACCTTACCCTAATGTCCAATCTGAACTTCCCCTGATGCAGCTTCATTCCATTTCTTTGCGTGCTATCATTGGTCACCAGACAGAGGAGATCAGCATCTCCCCCTCCACTGCCCTGCTTTGAAGTTGTAGACTGTGATGAGGTCACCTTTCAGCCTTCTCTTCTGCAAACTGAACAAACAAAGTGACCTCAGTCGTTCGTTGTAAGTCTTGCCCTTGAGACCTTTCACCATCTTGGTCGCCATCCTCCAGACACACTCTAATAGTTTGATGTCCTTATATTGAGGCACCCAAAACTGTACACAGTAGTCGAGGTGGGGCTGCACCACTGCAGTGTCAAGTGGGACAATCGTCCCCTGAACTGGCTAGCTATGCTGCGCTTGATGCCCCCCAGGACACAGTTGTTTTTTTTGGCTGCTAGGGCACACTAACTCATATTCAACTTGCCATCAACCTGAACCCCCAGGTGTCTCTGCAGGGCTGCTCTCCAGCCTCTTGTCCCCTAGTTTGTATGTATCAGCAGGATAACCCATCCCAGATGCAGAATCTGACACTTACTCTTGTTAAATTTCATACGGTTGGTGATTCACCAGCTTTCTAGTCTGTCCAGATCTCTCTGTAAGGCGCCTCTACCCTTGAGGAGTCTACAGCTCCTCCTAGTTTAATATTGTCACAAACATACTTCATGTACATTCAATTTCTGTGTCGAGATAATTTAGAAAAACATTAAAGAGCACTGGCCCTAAAACTGAGCCCTGGGGAACCTTTCTGGTGACTGGCTGCTAGCCTCATGCAGCCCCATTTACATGGGTTCTTTGAGACCAACCTGTCAGCCAATTGCTCACCCAACGTATGGACTTGTCTAGCTGTATGCTGTACATCTCATCCAGCAGGATACTATGAGAGACAGTATCAAAAGCTTTGCTAAACCCAAAAAACCCCACTGTATCTGCTGGCTTCCTTTGGCTGACTAGATGGGTAACCTTATCATAAAAGGGAATTAAGTTGGTTAAGCAGGACTTTCCCCTTGTGAACCTGTGTTGGCTATGACCAATGACTGCGTTGTCTCTCAAGTTTTTTTCACTAACTCCCAGAATAACCTTTTCTATAATTTTACCAGGCACTGAAGTGAGACTGACTGACCTGTAATTACCAAAGTCTTCCTTCTTACCCTTCTTGAAAATTAGGACAACATTTGCCAGCTTCCAGTCAACTGGGACCTCTCCAGACTACCACAACTGTTGAAAAATAATGGAGAGGGGTCCTGCAATAACATCAGCCAGCTCTTTCAGTACTCTGGGATGAATGCTATCAGGCCCCATGGACTTATGTGCATCCAACAGGAGCAGCAAGTATTGAATGAGTTCAGAATCAGCTGGGAGTTTATCTTTCCCCCCCTGTCATGGTCTTCCAACACAAGGCTCTGGGGGTCCCAGGGCCTACCATCAGTGTTAAAGACAGAGGCAAAAAGGGCATTAAATGTCTCTGCTTCATCTACATCCCTGCTTATGAGGTGACTGACCTCATCAAGTAATGGACATTTTTTTTTGAGGAAAGAAAAGAAATGCATAATAATGAGAAATTCAAGTATGGGGATGAAATGAGAAGACAAAAGGAGATGAGGGTGAAATAAAGCAGTTTGATCCTAACTTTCCCTTTTCTGGTTGTAAGCACATAATGCACATGGACATTTTTTCTATTTATGCCACACCAATTATCTGCTTTCTTTTATCATTGGAATATGAAGTGACTGCAGCTTACCAAGGTGACAGTAAGTGTGTACTTTTCCAGTGAAGAGCTGATGTTTTATTGTTTAGGCATGCCATATTGTTGTGTGTCACATGACATCACCCACAAGAGGGTTATGATGTGCTTAAATGACAAATGCATCACTCTTTGCCAAACTCCTCATGACTTGAATTTCTATATTTGTTTGGCAAAACCCTTAATGAGGGTGATTTATATATCAAGTCGTCTGTCAGCTTCAGTTTTCTTTCAGTCTGTCTGCTGTGTGAGGAATGTAGATCATGAACTTATTGGTCAGGCAAAGGCAAGAATGTTTTACAGCCTTTTAATTATTTGAAAAGAAGAAAAAAATTCTGTATGTGAATATGTCCAGTGAACTTCTGAGGGTAAAGTTACCTTTGAAATCTGTGTAGTATGGCAGAGCAATGTAATAGCAAGTACTGCATCTTGGAGGATTTTTGCTGACTTTTATTATAAAGAACCTATTTAAGTTGACTCTTAAACTTTCTTTGCTTTTTTGTTAGCTACCTAAAGGTATGAGAAACTCCTTTTTTTAACCTTCATGTTCTAGAGAACTGTATGAACCAGACTTACAAAGCTTGCAAAAATTTGTCTTGGGTTCTTCTGTTATTTCAGGCAATGCATGAATTTTAATAGAACAACTTAAACTAGAGCTCTGTTTATGACACTTGCATATGTTTTAGTGGGAAATTAAAAAAACGTTAGTGTAACCAGAAGCATATTTTATAAATACGATAAGCCAAAGGAATGAACAGATTGCTAGTCACACGAACAAACCATTCATCCTTGTATCCAAAAACCATGAGGTAACATAAAAAAATTAAGATTTCTATTAGAATATTTTCTAATGATAAAAAGTGAAACTATTAATGGGATTTTGAAACTGTTCATATGAATATCGC
This sequence comes from Gorsachius goisagi, assembly GCA_018403395.1. NCBI lineage: Eukaryota > Metazoa > Chordata > Aves > Pelecaniformes > Ardeidae > Gorsachius > Gorsachius goisagi. The sequence goes on along the minus strand of BOSO01011395.1, from coordinate 265,247 downwards.
AAAAAAAAAAATCCAAAAAAGTGGAAAGAACTTGAATTCCTTTAAAAAAAAAAAAAAAAGTTGAGTAGTGCAACAATGAGGTAAGCTTGCACTAATACCGAAGTTGCTGAAACTTCTTTGTTCCCTTTGGCAAGCCAAAATGGAACAATTCTGTTTTGCGAATTGAAGTTTTGGGTTTTATTTAAAATTTTCCCCTAAACATTTTCAATTTAACTGTTGTTGGGATGAGCAGATCTTTTATTTCCACTGAATTAGAGCTCTGAATTCTGTTTGAAAAGTTTCCATGCAGAACTAAGTTTTGATGCATTGACCAAGAAAAAAAAATTTTATATTTTCTGGGGGGTAGTATATTATTTTTATCATAACTTACAATATTTGTATTCTGCTATTCCAGTGTAACTCATGAAAAGTATATTTCAGTGTCCTCATTATCCCATTCTGTCTTGAAGGCATGATTTTCTTTTGGTTTTATGATATTATTTTATTGTGGCAAGAGGCTCTACGATGACGAGACTAGCCCATAAAAGCTATCATCTGATTGATCAGGGAATCTGGCCAGTGGTTTTAGTGGAGTGTGACATACCCGTTAGACATAATGGTAGTATATCTGACTCAAGATATCTTGCTTTTTGTCTAAAATATAGTTACATTTATTCCCCCTCCCCCCTCCCCAAAATACTTCTGTAATTAATTTCAACAAAGACCTTGAAGAGGTAAGGGTATGAATGACAGTGGCTGGCTGACTGCCATTTCTGGTTTCTTCATTGTTAGAAAATACAAGGAAGGTAATGCCTGCCAAAAGGGCAAAGCAGAATGCTCTTTTAATTGAAGCAACTGACTCTTTTGTGAGTAAACATGGTGTTTAGCCCTAGATTCCCAAATTTTATATCTGTTTTTTTAAATCCTGTGAGATAGCCCCCCCGCCTTTTATTTTCAGCTTGTTGAGTCTATTTTCCTGATAAAGAAGTAACATAGCTATTTACTAACATTTCTAAATGTTGCTTAAAAACTTCTTTTAGTTTATTTCGGTATGTAAGAACCTATATTTCATCATGTAGGAAACAAATGGGAGAAAGTCACTTTCTCATAGATATTTTACGTAATTTTCAGATCTTTTAGTGTTTGTATATGAACATCTCGAATGGCAGATGTCACACAATGTGAGATATTATACTTTTTTAATGAGAAAGGCACAATAAAAATGAGTGAATTAATCCAAATTAAGACCAAGAGAGTAGAACTCAATGGTTATCTGGTTTTTTTTTTTGGTATTATATCCTGAAGTTCTGTGATAGCTAGGTGACATGCTCTCAGTTAAAGGCAGTTTCATACAACCTTATTTAAAATATTTTGAAATGTAGTTTTAGAGTAACTGAAATGGAGATGGATGAAGTTCATTCGACAGTTTAGTCTGGAAGAATTATAAATGTTCAAGCTCAAGTGTATTAGTACTTCTGTCCAAGTTTATGCTATGCTATAGCACATATCATCAGAGTTGTTTTAATGGACCTCTGAAGGAAGCCAATTTTTAAAAAAATCCACTGTTCTTAAGCTCCTTCCCAGGCTTGGAAGAAAACATTTAATGCTGTCTCTTCTCTTCCTCTTCTCTATCCTTTGTGAATTTTATTGGTAGTATTCTCTTGCTTCAATCTTCATACCCCAGGAGTTGCAGAGATTGGAATTAAGAGTTGTAAAAGAAGTCATTGCTTCACTACCCCTTTAAAAAAAACAAAACCACATCAAAAGCAAAGCAAAAAACCATGTCTTCACCTTGTCAGTTGATTGAGAGACTAAATAAATTAGGACTTTGGCAAGTGTGGCTTGCTTACCTCTTTCCTCAGAAGGTAAAATGGATTTTTTCACAGTAAGGCACTTGTGCAAATCTACCCTTTATACATCTATTTTTCTATTAGTAACTCTTGATGTTTCAAGCTGTTTTTCTTTCATGGCAGAACAATATGAAATATTTTGACCTTTTTCCTGAAATCAGGTTGTCAAAGTGAGAATCTCAGCTTTTTGATTTTTGGGAAGTATGCATGTGTCTGTCACCAATATCTTGCATAGAGCACTAATATGGAATGTGGGACATCTGGATTTAAATCTCTATTCTTCTTGCTTCAGAGCATTTTATCTTACATTACTCAGGCAAAGCATGGACTTGAATGTGGATCCCGTGTTTCAAACTATGCCATGAGGCAGGTTTATCAAGCCAGAGCACAGTGTGTGTTAATATATACGTATGTATGCCTCTCCTACAGTGTATGTCTGTGCAAAGAATGCAGCTTAAAACAACATATGCTAAAAATTCCATTTAATCAAAAATGCTCTGTCCATGTTCATGCGTATAAATAGCAAATAATTAGTTAGACTTAGAAAAACTCATTAAAATTCCATTTAAAGCCATTAAGGTTAATCTGGGCATTTAAAGGGTCATTATCAAGCAATTAGTTTGCTTTCTGTTGAATATTGGATTTTTTAAAATGTATTTGAAAAGGCAAATTACAGTGGAAGAAACTTTCAGACCAAGCAACAAAAATAAATAAAATTACTTGATGTCTGATGAAAGAATCCTCCAGAAAAGCAGATACTAATTTCCAAAAGTAGGCTTTCTTTCTGATAGCCTGTTCTTTCCCCTCCTCCCTTAGCTCTACAGAAAAGTTATGTTTCTGTAACTGTCAGTATTTCCATTGCAGTTACATCACAGAAGACCAAATTATTTCCTGAGTGATGAAATGGAGAGGGAAAAAGAAAACTCCTTGAAAGATAAAATCCTTATTCAAACACTAATTACCAAAGTCCAGCATTCTGTGCTGGAATGAAAGATAATGTTTTAAGCTCACTATTTCTCAGCATCAGTCCTGCAGACCACTATCTGTTCTGCAATGTCTGCACAGTAAAAACACCCCAAACAGTGGCCGATTTCCTCAACTGGATTTTTTTTTTCTGTAAAATAATTAGCAGCCATGCAGTGATATTGATATTTTAATTGTATAAACCTTCAGCATTTTCATGGCAGTCAAATGAATGGGAGAGTACAGTGTCAGAGGGTCAGCCATTTCGGGGTTTCTGGAGACTCAGTCCATGTATCACATTTCAGTAGTTACTTTTTCATGCTTGGGGATAATAATAAAAAAATATTTTCACTGATGTGTTCACAGAATAGCATAGTGATATATTCTTTTAAAAATTTTAAGAATTTCAGTCTGAAGAAATTGCTGGAAGTCCTTGTTGTGAGATAAAGAACATTCTACCTGACATGAAATCATTGAAACACCAACTTCTTTCTCAGATATTTTACTCATTTACTTAGTTTTGTTGTGCTGCCATGATGGGTGTGAGCAAAGGCCAGTGCTCCCTCTTGATGACGTTGCCTCATTGCTGTAGTTGGCAGAGGCATGCCAGTTTTCGTCTTTTGAGAACCAGGTGTCTGGCTCAGCATTGTTTCTGGCCAGCCTTGGTCACTGACTACGTTCTTTGCTTTTATTCCAGTTATTTTCAACTTGTTGTCTTTAATATTTTTAAGCAAAGGATGAAACAAGGAGCTGGCAAGTTGATTGGAAGGGGAAGGCAGACTTCTAAATTTTTAATTCTAGGGAAAGGCAATTGCTGTAACTGTGAAAGAGGGAATCCTGTTAATAGCTTTTAACTGACAGCTTGGCCACTGAGATCAAATAGATGGCTAGTACTTCTCCCTGCCCCCCCCCGCCTTTACCCTTCCCAAGGAGATAAGTTATGTTTTGGAGAAGCTGTGTCTGGGAGCAGAGAGGTGTGGGCTGTCCCACGAGGCAGGATGAGCCAGGAGTGGAGCGTGACCAGAGCACGGACAGGAGAGTGCCCCTGTCGACCACAGTGCAGTCCCTTGGCAAGGTCCCTGGGCCCTTGGGCAGTGGCTGTGTGGGTGCAGGTCCCAGGTCAGGCTGGTCAGGGCATTTAAGGGCTGTTGGTGCACTCGAGGCCCTGGTGGAAGGTTTATAAATAATAGATGTCATTGGCAAGCTGGCAATTTTGTACAAGTTTTTGTGCAGCTGGCCTCTGGCACAATTTGGAATGAGTTAAAATGGTTTAAATTCTCTCTAAGATAAGAGAATTATTCTCACATTTGTATAGATTAATGGAATACAATTTTGCCATTTTTTGATACAACATAATATACATTCTCTCTGGTGGACAGTGGCAGAATTAATAGACTGAATATAAATAATTTAATCTCTCTATCAATATTCTTTAGTATTAGGTGTTTTTTTTCTATTATGCAGAGCACTATGTTAATACAGTCAGAGGATCAAGTTAGGCATACCGTTTAATCTTCAGAGGTTTTGGCTTCAGATTTTTTGAATCACTAAACTTTTGATTGCAGCGTGGACCTTTTAAAAAAAATTTAGAATGCTTTATGCACTCACTTTAGTGGTCGAATACAATACAGAGTATTTCAGTTCCTTACCACATAGGTTTCTCAAAAGATTGTAAGAAAAGAGTAATTAGCATTCAGACTTTTAGTTGCTTTTTCTATCATCTTCAGGTCCGAATTAACTTTTGGATCTAGAACTGATGTTTAACCCTTCTTTTGCTACTGTGTTTTATCCTGTTGCATAAATCCATGATTATTAGTATGTGTGATTAGTTAGCTTGAGTAAAAAATTTAGGAACTGGGTTTCAGGTTAGAGATAACCAATCCTTGAGAGACTCTAAACTGGCAGTTTAAGGGAAACCTAGGCTGCAACAAGGCAAATAATTAAAATACAGATGCCTCAACAGATGATTAAGTACCAACTTAATTGGTACTTTCAGTAGTTATGCTATCAATTTCTCTGTGCCTCCTTAGTGTTTATTCTGTTCTCTAATTATATCTTGTGTTAAATGAGATTATGAATTTTCTGAATAGTGATTAAGCATAGAACTTAAAAAAAAAAAAAAAACCAGTTTTTTCAGCATAATTAAAATGTTTTGCAGAAGAAGTCTGTTCTGTCATGTGTTTAGGCCAAAAATGAAAACCGTAACTTTTAAATGAAAATCTGAAGTCTTTTGAAGACAAATAGTGACTGTTTTTTCGGAACCGCTTTTGACATTTTTCACAGGAGTTCCCCCCACCCCCCACCCTCCCACCTTAAATCAACTCTGCATGGAACTATTTCTTTTTTAATGTTTTGCTCTGGTAGTCTAAGGGAGCTATGAGCTCTAACGGTGCTTCTAGATGCTGCTGCAGTATGTTATAATGAAAAAAGCCCAACAAAATAAAACAAAACCCGACAACAAAAAGACACTTCAGTATGCCAAAACTTCTTGACACCCTTATGATGCTCATGGAATGCATTAACCTGGACTGTTAATTGTAAGGCAAACACGGGAGGTCAAAGCTGTTACTGCTATTTGCATTCATTTGGTTTTGTTTTGGCACGAGCAATCTGCAGTGACTATTCCTGTAATGGTATTTTCCAGAGTGCCTCAGAGACACTCACATTGATTGGCAGTGCTGTAGTACTGGGCACTTCTGGAGAATTTATGCCTGTTATAGGAGCCACTCAATGCTGTTACTTAATGTGCAGTATTCCATCAGGGCTATAATTTACAGCAAATTGAACATATTTCCCATTCCATTTAAAGACTGTTCCATTGTTAGAAGGCTTGTGTCCTCTTTTATGTTTTGTTGTTATTTTTGTGATGGTTTTTGAGCTTTTCCTCCTAGCAGTGGCAGATTTATCTTGCTGCTTCTGTATTTAGTTATAGTTCCAGTGGAATTCTTGCTGTAAAAAGTAAGTCTGATTTGCATTCCCTCTGAAGCCGTTTTGACAAGTAAAACACAATGACTTTCTGCATAGTGCTATTCAGTGTTTCAGGCCACATTCCTGACAGAAAATAATTGAGAGAAAGGATGGATACTTTAAAATTTCTCCTTCCTGTTTTTGTGTGAGTAGTTACAGGGTCCCTGTTCAGATTTGTGTGTCATGTTACATGAGGTACTGTGAAAACCTAGAGCTCTGAACTTAATGACTGCTTGTCCTCAAAGCTTCAGAAGCTTGAGTAAGGATACACATATCACCCTTACCCAGAATTTGTTTCAGCAATAACATAAACCTGCCTTGAGAGTTGCATCATATTTTGTGACTCTTTTTTTTCTGTGCGGGCAATGAATCTTTGTATCCATTTTTCCTTCTCATATTGTCAGTGTGAGCTGCTAACTTCATGGAATTGGCTTCAGGGAGCCTCATTTGTTCTTTTTACTAACTTTACAATACAGTTGTCTTATTTAATATATAGTTCCTTCTTTTGGTTTGTCCCTGGGTGGTGTACTTTGCACTGTGAGATTAAATTCCCTTTGTCTTTTAATATAAAATTCTTTAGATCTGGTTACACAACTCTTTCTTTACTTTTAACTTGCTGCCCTCTGTCCCATATAGTCTTTCACTTTTTTTGTCAGCTTTTACTGACAAACCACTGGGTGTATAAAAGCTCAGCCTGGCTGATGGAAGCTTGGTGCAGACACAGTGATCATTTCTCCCTTTGCTCATTGCTCAATTTGGACCAGAGGTAACCTTTTTATTCTTCTGTTGTTAAGAGATTTGAGGACCAGAAACATCCTTTTCTAGCCCTTAGCCTTTCTGATCTCTTAGGAGACTCTAGTTTCTTGCTCTATGCTGCCTGCGCAAGTCATTCCTAATGTTGTCTTGCTCTGTTCCTCTGTTTCATTCACATCATTGACTTCATAGGAATGGCTGTTGATTCAGTGTCCTGGGTTCAAGAACTGGGTATCATTGTTTTAGCTTGAATCCTGTTTAATCTGATGTGATTCTTTGGCTACTCAGGTGGCATCAGTACCCTGTTTGTGTAATTTTTCCCACATGTAAACAGCACTTTCATAATCACAGTTGTCTTTGTTTCAAGCATGTTAAATTCTAATTTTAACCGATGCAGCATTCACAGTTTTATTAAGTGGAACTACGTTGCTTTAAACCAGTGAAAGAACTGTCCTTTGTTTTTAATATGGTTTTGTTAAACTGTACTTCTTGACTTGTTGCATATTATGGTTGATATATTTTTCACTGAAATGAAATCTCCCACTAAAATAAAGGTGTAGTACAAAGAATAAATGCCTCTTCATGCAGCTCCAGCTGCAGGACTGAGGTATAAATGGATGGGAATAAAGCAACAATTTGCTTTCAAAGGATTCAGTAATCAAGAACAGTTCTTTTTTTCTCTGCTGAGGAAATTTCCACTCATAATTATAGCATACCCAGTGCATCAAGGCTTGCCTTTCTATTTTTAATCTAAGTTGTCTTCCATGTTTCCCATCCAAAATGTCCTCATAAAACTTATAATCATGCTTGATTATTATAGTTGCTATTTCTGTTTTTGAAAAAAGATTTTTCTGATATTTCATATCTCCAGTCATGTTCCTGGTTCAACCAGCTCAATTTTCTCCAATGCAATAATTGGATCTAAGTGCTTTCTATTTTTTACAGGGGGCATATTTCAGTATTCTATTTTACTTGATTTCTTGTGTATTTTAAAATGCACTCTATTATGCAATATTGCTTAGTTATGACACTTATTCCCACAGCTTGCTGCCCATTTAGTAATTCATAATATTATATGGAGTACATATACTGATTAGACATGAGATTCCATGTATGCAGATGGGCGCCTCATCTGTTGCGTCTTTGAGAATTTGGTCCTTTATGCCTGTAGGAACTGGTTTTGTGGAGGGAAATTCTGCTTTTGTATAGTGTGATTGATCATTTGGTTAGGCTTCCTTTACCACCCTTGTGAGCTCCTACTACTCTAAGGAAGTTTTGAAGGAAAATAATTTTACTATTTACTTATGGAAAGAATATTTTATAGAGTGATTTACTCCGAATAATGACTCCCCACCACACACACTTATGCTACAGTACCTGATACTATGCGTAGTTATTGTTATAAAAAAGAATTTGTTTGAGTACAGAGATAGTACACTAAGCCATTGTTAGATTTTTGTGCATGGGAAGCTAAGCACCGAAAAGGCACCTTTCTTAAAATAAGGTGGGTACTTGATCTTGCTTTGATGTCTTACCTTTTTTTGTCTAAAAATTTGGAATGATACACAACATTGTATTACTTAAGTATCTTTTGATACATGAAATCTATTGCAGAATGGTAAAAAGATGTTATCGTTATTAATGCTTATTTGATTTGGAAGCCAGGGCATATATTGGGAAAATTAATTGAAGATGTAACCAGAAAAAAGCGCTTTTCAATGTTGTAAAGATGACTACACCAAAGGAAGAATCTTTCTGCCATACCTTAGAGGTGTGGTTATTGTCAAACAGGGGTGTTAAATACTGTAATTTCTCTTGGAGAGGCAATACTGTATGTAGGACAGTGATAGTGAGCAGGTGATGGAATAAGAGCTCCTGATTGTGGATTTGTATGAAACAGTGTCTAATTATATTGAGTATAGATTTACTTTGCAACTGGGATTAGAAGATACTTGGAAATTCTTTGAGGGGCACAGAAATCTTGCAAGAAGTTTCTTAACAATCACTACATGGTTAGTTTGATACTTTGTCTTCAGTCAGTGCCTGTTAACAACTGAGTGCCCTTGTTGACAGGGGCAGGGAGAGGCCTATGCCTATTAGACTTTTGCAGCAGATGTTGTATGTTTAACAAAGAGATTTTGACTGGTTTAAATATGAGTTTGCAGATGTGAGACCTGATGTGGTAAGAGCCAGTAGCTGAAGGGATATGGTGGAAAGTAAAAGCACTGTTTCCCTCCAACCCTTTCTCTCAAGCCATGTTGAATCTAAGATCCAGCAAGGTAGGAGGCAGAGAAAGTGAAAATGGAGCCAGAGTAGTGGAAGCTTTCTTCCCAGCCTGAGCAGACAAAAGTGGAATGAGAACTGGTGTGTTGGAACCATTTGGAACCCCAGAGAGGAAGGGGGAAAATAACATCATGGATACCTGTTCTTCCTTCCTATGTGTATAGGAAAGAAAGTAGTGAAAAGTGTGCTGGTGACATGGAGCACATGTCCCACAGCTCACAAGCGCAGAGAAATGTACCTGGGATTCCGTGGAATGCATTTCCTTGTTTTTCTTCTCTCATGAAGAGTGTATATCCAAAAAGGTGATTTGGGGAAATGGTCCTGTTGGCATACAAGGGATTTCCTTACATGTTGTACAAAAAACTTTCGTTTCGTCAACCTTCGCCTAGTTTTTTCACAGTTCAGCTCTATTAGATCAAAACATAGCAGCTTCCATGTTTATAGTATCTCTTCCCTCATAAAATTAATTGCCATTAGGAAGTTGGATAGAGTACTATCAAAGATAATTTAACTGGTTATCTATGACAATAAATATCTGTGCAAATGTATTATCAGAAGCATGTTGCTCTTGTGTGCAAAATCTTCAGTTGTTCCTTGCTTTAAAGGTTAACTTCAAAGCAGGTAATTTCTGGCAGTGAAACAATGATGGGAATTTTGTCTCTTAGGCCAAATCAATCAAGGTGTGGCGTAACTTTCAACTCTGTGGAAACTCAGTGCTGTTTATCGTTCTCGCACACCTCTGCCTTCCCAGTGACATGTCTAATACAAGACAGACATTGCTTTCTGAATATTCATAACATAAATGTATTATGATAGGTTTTATCTGAGCTAAAGCTGTCTTCATAATAGCATGAAGAAAGGAGAGGATGTGGACTGTCTTTCCACAGGATGTCACTGTTAGCTTAATACTAAGGCATTGTCTACATAAACCTGATACCTGTTTTTTTTAAGATGAAGTTTTAGAGGTTTGTTTAATCTCATGGCTTTAAGATATTTTTTTTAAGAGGGGAAAAAAGTGCTTAAAATTAATGATGATCTGTGGAGTTAGTTTTTACTTGTGTGATTCTAGTGTGCTTCTGAATAGGGGATGAATTTGTGAAACTTGATAGTGTAGAGAAGCACTTGAGTAAGGTTCTCAGATATTAAGAGAATGTATTAATATGAGTCTGTTGCAAGCAATTCCCCTGTGCTTGGTAGTCCTGATGCTCCACAATGATTTCTTTCATTTGATAGTTAACCTTTCCTTATTTAGTCTCTTTGCATATTTTTTTTTTTTAAATAGAGCTATTGAATAAAAAGATTCTGCTAAAAAGATGTCCACTAAAACATCATCATTTAGGTATACAGATGTGGATGTCATTAGAAAACTTAATTTTGTCTTAAAGCTTTATAAAACTAATTTCTGTTCTCATTAATTCTATGTGCTTTTAGCCTCAAAAATAGATTATATACTGTATTCATTAGTATTTGTATATCTCTATTTAGTAGTGGATAAAATAATGTGTAATAAGAGAAAAATGTTACTTGTCTGACATGCCTTTCAGAAGAAAAATTCAAGTCCACCAAAGTTAAATAACTACTTTTTTTTTTCCCCAGAAAACTGAAGTAAGAAGTCCAGGGGTTAACTGGATATCCAAGGAGAGGTTTTTTTTTTCCTGTCTAGAGGAAAAATGTTGCAGCTTGGCATACAGAATTGCTGTTTGCTAATCTTTGACACTGAGCTTCCTAGTTCATAGCTTACAGAGTGGCTCCCAATGACTGCAGGGAGCATTATTGTGTGGACACACAAGGGGAGTCTTTACCTAGACTAAATGATGTTCCAACATGCCAATCCTATTTCTACTTCTAACTGCCTTTGGAACAGTAGGATCTCTGTGGATTGTAATGGGATCCTGTGGGACTGAGAGGATGCCAATGCGGTGTTTGAATCTCCTAATCCTCAGCAGATCCTCTGTGTACATGAGTAGGTGTTTATCTGTTTCATTTGGGGCGTGCACAGATAAAGCCATTCCTTTCTCCAGTGTGAAGCGACATGTGGGAGATGCAGCTTTTCTACAGTCCTGAGGCAGAAGTGGCTGGCCTGAAGTGGACAAAATTACATTCCTTGCCATCACTTGCTGCCCAATTCATACATTCAGTATATGAGAGAGATTTGACCCTAGTAAATACACTCCTGAAAGTCATTTTAGGTTATGCCAATGAGCTAAACTACTCATTAATTGATGTTCTGTAATGCTCCATTAGAAGCAGCAATTTAAAATATATCACTCAAGGTTTTGTTTGCCTGTGTTCCATTAAGTTGTCACAGGATGCTTCTGGTTATGTGGCATTTTATTTTGCGCTACTCCACAGGGTCACACAGAACAGGACACAGCTGTCCCTCTATAATTACATTTCAATGACACAACTCAGATATTTGGCTCTTTGGCTCAACACTAACAATGTCAGCATATATTGGCCACAAATGAGCTTTGAAATTAACATTTCTTTAAGGTGATTTGTGAAGTTCATGTCTTTGATACTTAAATGTCACACTACTTCGAATCAAAGTCAGTCAGACCAGAGGGAACAAAATTTATGCAGGAAGGATGCAGGAAGCTCCTCTCCTTTTTCTGTGCCCACATATTACAGTAAACACTTACGTGGGCTGCAAGTGAAGCACCAAGCCTGAGTTTGGAAGTTCTGTACTATGATGGCTTTTGCTCCCACAGAGCTAGTTTAAACAGCTGACACGAGTTGGAACAGCTAGAAACAATACAGAGATTAAGTATGCCAATCTGTTTTAACTTCAAGTTTTTCAGTTGTCAGTAACATTTACTGCATGTGTGTCCCATAAATCATGCCAAATCAGCATATTTGTATTCCAGTCTCATCTGTGAGTTATTGTACAAACATAAGCAGGCCTAAATAACTGCAGCTTATACATGGCCCTTGGCTGCCTTCCTTGCCTTGGTCTTTTAGATGCTGACAAGGCTGATTTCTTGTCAGTGTCTGCTAAAGTGATGGATGACAGTTTGTGCATGGTCACCTGGCCACACATACAGCCTCTGGAGTGGGGAACAAATGAAAGGATAATTAAGAGCAAATGGAACGTAGAACTTGTGCTTGTAGAACATCTGCATGAACACCAAGAAACATCCCACCCAGAGAGCAGCAGCTTGTTGCAGTTTTCTGTTCCACTAAATTCAGTGAGGAATCTAGTATCTTTTTGTTCATGCCAAGTGAAGTGATTTGGTACTTTGGTTTCATGTTACTCCTATACAGACTTTTTGTTCCTGTTTGGAAGAATATACTTTTAATATTTATATTCAGTTTTCTTTGACATTTCTATTGAAATTGCTGGTGGTGATAAGGATTAATGTATTTGGTGATAGTACTCGAGTATTCAGGAACTACAAATGCACCTTATACCCTATGGTCCAATTAATTTTGGGGGGCTATTGGTAAAGCTGCAGCAGTGTTTTCATGTTTGATCTCATGCTGAAAAGGAGTTGTCCAGTTTAGAGGTAAAAGACAGTACAAGGCAGCTAAACAAACAATTCTCATTTCTTCTCTTGAATTCATTAATTTTCAAAGAAAATGTTATATTATCCTTCCTAAAAAGCATATTTTTTTGCATTCATTTTGTAAAGCTCTTGTTCCCTAGAAGTTAGAACATGAGTGATTTCCCAATTCTAGCTCTGCCTTCCCCCCCCCCCCCCCCCCCCCCCCACACCTTGGAGGAACTTTCAGCAAAATGGTGGCTACCAGTAGTCGTGTCTTGCACTTGTTTGCGTTCTGGGCATAGCATATGATCTAACAACAGATTATTTATAAGGTAAATTTAACACTTTAACTCCTGCTTGTATTTTGAAATATCAAATAAACCTTTTGTCTTGAAATAATTACTTTCTGGGTAGCTTAAGCCCTCAGAGTTGTGATCAGAATGTGCATTTGGGTCTTTCACTAAAAATGAGAAGCTGACATACAGTCTGATCAAATAGGCATTTACTGATGAGAATATTTATGCCTTTATGTGCAGCTGGGAAAACTACCCCCTTCAGTTTTATTCATCAGACATTTAATATGTATAATAGTAAACCAAAACCCTTCTTTCTGTGACCATCCATCGTTACTTAATTTTCAGGATGTGTGGTTATTCCATCTTATCCTGAACATATGTTTGCATTAGGCATTGAAATGTAAATTGTTAATGGTTTTGATTGTATGATTATCTCATATTATCAGTTGTTAGGATTTTCCTGTTGAAAGGCAGAAGTTTGTAAGCATGATCTTCCCTCCTTTCTCACCTTCCCTCTGGCAAAATAGAGACATGAACTGAATGGCATATTACAGCTATACAGAACAGGTTCTGTATCAGTTTTTATAAAGGGAAGCTCTTGAGGGGCTATTTCTATTGTATTCAAATACTTGCTACATTCATTTTTATATGCTCATTAAGACTTTAAAAAATTTATTTCTTTACATTTCTAATATTGAAGACAAAACTGTGCACAACTGATGATAAAGAAAAATGGTGTGATTTGAGGGTAATATCACAGATTGTGCTTGGTATTTGCTGCTGTGCTGAAATAGCATCCCTTAATGTGTGAATATTGTCTGAACCTTGCCTGAGGGAAGCCTAAGGAACTGATGGAGTCGTGCAGACCTGGAGCTTAGCTGGACATACAGTGATGCTTTCTAATGTGATCATGTAGATCAGTTGTTCCATTAAATAATACTCATTTATTAAGTTCGATTATGCTTCAGTAACAGGCTGTTTTGTATTTTGTTTAGCCTGCAACTGATTTGTTACTGTTTTAAACTAGAAGTTGCACTCTGCTTTCTTACATTTGGGAATACGTCTTGCAGTATTTTGAGTGTGAATTCAGATGTCATAGTAGTAGCAACAATGGACTATGTCTAGGTATTGGACGAAAAAGGTACTTATTAATATTTATCTGATAGAGCTTTTCAACACTAGCTGCTTCGTCTGAAATAGCCAGGTAAACAAAGGCCTGGAAGGGAAAGGCTGCTTAAATACAGGCTTAAAAAGGTTCACAAATAGATACTTTAAGGAAGGGAAAACTGTATATGTAAAGGACTATGTCTTATCTCTTACTCTGTAAATTAATGGCAAAAATCTCCCTGAATGGGGGGAAACTATATATATACTTTTTCCTCTAATCACACAACTACTCACAAACAGACACTGGGGTGGCATTTATATGTTTTTACACACTGACAACATGTAAATTTTCCTTGCACAGGTAGTGATCCCAATACATGGATCAGTAGCACAGTGAATCTCTCTGCTACTGCGGGAGTTTGTTGCTGAGAGTCAGACTGTAAGGTATTGATCCAGCATGCCGTCCCAATTCACTGTGGGAATTGTTTTAAGAATGAAATGTACCAGTCTGAGAAATTATTTAGTTGATCTCAAGAGAAAATATTCATGTGAGGAAATGCAACACAGTGTTGCTAACCACATCTGTGCTTCCTACATCATATAAAGAAAGAAGGCTAATGCAGTGGTAACTGAAGTATCAGATAATATCCTAAAGTGTAGGTAAGAAGGGATTAATAGTTAAGATACGTTCATGGTACTGTCAATGGGGGCTCTAGGAAATGGGAAACAGCAGGGCACAAGAAGTGTGTGTGTTTGAAATCATATTTAGGGTATTTAGATACTGAATTTATTTGCAGGCACCTGTAATCCTATTCTGACTAGCACTTTTAATGACTTCACAGATTAAACTATTAAAATTAAACTGGGTATAGATGTCAACTTAGAAACGCTATCCCTGGGCCAGGATTAAGGGGTTAAATGATATTGCTGGTATCTAGCAGGTGTTAATTTTGTGAAGAAATGGAGAGTTTCTCTCTCCACATTTGGCAAATCTAGTATAATTCACAGGAACAAATTTTGCATTTTCTAGACTTGAAACAGGAAATATAGCAATAGAAATCAATGTATTTCTGGTTTCATTGGAACTATCTGCAAATTAAATATAGATAAGAGTCCAGGTATTTGTTAGTTCTAAACTACGTGAGCCCTTAGGCACTTCAAGGAGGGAAATGTGGCAAAATGAATAAATCAGACTCCTAGTACTGATCGGGGATTCCTGAAGAGATGGAAGGATAGCACATTTCACATTAAAAATAGTATCTAGAGCACCATTATGTGGTGGGGTTTTTTTCCTCCTGTGTTTTGGTGTATGAAGTACATTGGTTGGAGTCCGTTCCATGTTCAGTACCTTAGAAACAGTCTGCCACTATTCCAATTTACCTGGGTTGTCCTTTGGCTGTCTCAGCATATCAGTCTTGTTGCTGGCCATAGACACCATATTTTTATTTGTTCTTACGTTTATGGTTTACATTTGTACTCATTTATATTGGCTTTGCATTTAGAACCAGTCTCTCATTTGATGTTTCAATAGCAAGTTTTTTGGGGGGGAGTTGGTTTTTTAACCATTAATTGTTTGAGAGGTGTAATGACAATTTTGGGTTATGATTTCTGTCTTGGAAATGTCCTAACATAGTACCAGTTTATTTTTACACTTTTGCTTCATTATTTCACCTCTTAAGGTATGTTCAGCATCTTATTGGGAAGCTTGAAGGTTTTCTTTTGGGAGTTGTCATCATGAAAATAGTTGACAGTCTACTAATCACTTCATGCCACAGGGAAGTAGGTAGTGGAAACTGTACCAACATCATTATTTTTCCTAAGCGTTGTGGTTTAACCCCAGTTGGCAACTAAGCACCATGCAGCCATTCGCTCACTCTCCCCCACTCCCTGTGCCAGTGGGATGGGGGAGAGAACTGGGGGGGGGAAGTAAAACCCACGGGTTGAGATAAAGACAGTTTAATAAAACAGCAGGGGAAAAGAATAATAAGATAAAAGAATATACAAAAAAAAGTGATGTATAATGCAATTGCTCACCACCCTGAGCAGTGATAGCTGTCCCCCAGCCAACTCCCCCCAGTTTCTATACTGAGCAGGAAGTCATACGGTCTGGCATAGCCCTTTGGCCAGCTGTCCTGGCTGTGCCGCCTCCCAGTTTCTTGTACCCCTGACAGAGCAGGGGAAGCTGAAAAGTCCTTGTCTAGTGTAAGCACGGCTCAGTGACAACTAAAGTGTGTTATCAACATTATTCTAGTACTAAATCCAAAACACAGCACTGTGCCAGCTACTGGGAAGAAAACTAACTCTATCCCAGCCAAAACCAGGATGCTAAGATATGGATTTTTTTCCCTTTAGGACTCCAATCAATAGTGTAGTAAGAAAATGGCTGAAGGACTGCTACTGGATCAAGCTTTGTAAAATAAATTTTCTTAATTTTCTGCATATGTTGCATTTCTATTGTTTTCTTCAAGAGGAACAGTTAGCACTTTTGTTGTTACTTTATTATGTCATCTATGTTGTTATTTTGTGTTATATGTTCTGCTGCAAGTACCTCTGAACTTTTCTCTATAGCTTTTCTCATTAAACAGCCATCATCAAAGCAGTGTTGTGGCATTAGGGTGTAACTTCAGAGCTTTCTGTGTTTGGTCTTTTAGAAATGCAGTAATACCAACTGACATAAATTCAGAAGTTTTAGAATCCCTTTCGGGAAAGCTATCAACTTTTGACATTTCTAGTCACTTTTTTTACAGCTCAAAGAGATTGAACTCTTCTTTTTGCAGCTCTCCTGTCAATGTTCTTACAACGTTATCTTCATAGAATTCCAGGGAATGATAGGCTTGATTTGTTTGACTCTACTTCTTTTTTTGTTTATGTAAAACCGTAGGAATTTTCTTTTTCTAGCTGACTCAGAGCATAAAAAGATTGCCACTGTTCCTAAGCAAATGAGTCAAAAAGTCTATACCATCCATCCTGTGTTCATGGTAAAAGGATCTATCCATTACCAAAGCAACTTGCATATGACCTGTCATTTATTTTTTTGCTAGTTAGGCACAGGTGAAAACCTGCATTCCTGTCTTGTGACTTTTTTAAGAATATTTATTTCCCTATTCATATACTGTCTTAGACAGCTATTGTTCTGCTTCACACCCCCCCTCCCCCGAGGTTATCTCTTTTTTAACAAAAACTATCAAACTGGAGATTCCCGGGGGGGGGGGGAGGGGGAGGAATCAATCACTGCTTGATAGATGATGCACAGTGGACGAGAATGTTTGAACATAAATCCTGTTCAGCATTTCCCCTACATTCTGGGGAGATGATTTAACCACTGAACTCTTCTTTTTACACCTTCAACTCAAGTATTTCAGTTGTCTGGTTTGCCAAGTGACTTCCCACACAATTACATCAACACAGTGGAGGCAGGGGTGAGCATGGGTCAAAGGTTGAGGCAAAGAGATAGGGAGAAATTTTTACACGGTGGAGAAGAGAAGCCACAACCTTTGTCCTCCTGTATATACAGGACCAAAATTTTTCCTTATACACAAGTAAGTCCTTTTTTGACATAAGCTATATTAAAAGTATGGAAAAAATCTGTTGTTTTTTTCTGTGCCCCCCACTGCATATAACATTTGCTGCTGAAATTTTTTTCTTGTTGAAAAGTTACCTAAACATTTCTAATACCAACCTATCCATCTCAAAAGAAAATGCTTGTAGTGAAATCTAGTTTTATCAGTCAAATGTTGTATCAGACATTTTCACATGAGTCTGTTTGATAGTGTGTGTGGGGAAATAAGGCAGGATATATTTAATTTCTAGTGATGGGCAGCAGGAACACTTAGAATTTTCTACAGTGCAGTGGTTCTAATCTGTGACTCTGGTTATAGAGTAGCATTTGCCATGCTGAGAGGTAAATCCAGTGTCATGGCATGGGTTATCTTACTGGTTTTAGTGTGACTTCTCCCTGGTGATCATTTTACTTGGATAATGAAGCTGGCTTGCTGCAACAGGATATTTGCGAAATGGACAGAACCTAATAGGATATATAAGACTCCCTATGTGTAGGGAAGAGAATATATACTAGCCTCTCCCTAGAAAAAGTGAGAAATGGCCTCCATTCTCTAGGCCAAGTTCACACTTGCTCTAATGAACATGTAAAATTGGAATTATTAAAAATAATAATAAAACTGTAAAAAGCTGGGCCTTGTTGTTGAAGTTGCATTGGTTCTTGCATGAATAGGAATGTTGAATAACCTAAAAGGTTTGCAAGGAGCTTCAAGAGAAACTTTCTGTCATGAAGAGTTTGTGGATATTCTTGTGTGCAGTGATGCACGAATGGATTACTCCTAATGCTGTAAGAAGTACGACTGAGTCAACTTAAATTTTCCTAGTGTGTTGAACCAAGGGATGTTAGCCAAGCTTGCCTGCTGACAATAGCATTACAAGCTCATGTTTCTAGTTAAGATTTAACAGTATTTGCATTTTCCTTGGCACTATATTAATTAAACTACTGTGATGCTGCTCAAGCTGCAGATCAAGTCCAGCAAACAGGAAAGAAAGTGAATCATAACTAGGCTATTATGCCAAATGAGAGTAATAAGACATTCTAAGCCTATTTCCTATTTGAGTTCTGGGCTTTGAAATTCTTCTTGAATCAGAACAAGACTGAACTGCAATCTTTGGTCTGTTTCACGTAATTCTGATTCCAGTGTAGAAGGTCCTAAGTCAATTAATGTTAACATAGGTAGCTTGGATCATATTCTCTTTAAATTTTGAGATGTCGTTAAAGCTGTATTTAGCAACTGAAGAATTACTTGGGCCATAGTGACATGGAAATTGCAGGTGCTCAAGAAACTCCTTGTGACAGGAATGACTCCTTTATCCCAAATGATCTCAAAAGGGGTTACAGGCAAGTGTAGATCTCTGGACTGAGCTAACTAGCTTCCATGTCAGTGGAGTTTAATCAGGTTGAAACAGTGAGGGCCCAGCCAGGCAATTGTGAAAATCTTCCTTAAACTTCTGAGGTTCACTAACTTCAATGCTATTCCTAATGGTGCCACTGACAGGAATGACGCTGCTCGGATCAGTTAAGTTCCCTTTATAAGAGATGCTTTGTTGTACAATAGCAAAGAGTTATTAAAAGATCCCCATCTCTTACCAGCTTGTGGTGTATATAGGTAGAAAAAAAAATTAAGCTGAACTCTTATTTTATACTTACATGGGAGATCCTCATGCTACTTTAATGAGGGGGTGTGTGAACGTAAGTACTAGAATGATCTGTTCCCACATATTTTTTGAAATACTGAAATACTTTTTTGAGGAACAGTAGTAGTTGATATCATCTAAGGTACTAGGTATATTTGAAAGAATGAACCCAAAAGTCAGTTGTTTTATGATACTTTTATACACATGACTTTAATAGTAATTTTTTGTTTGGCTACCGAAGTTCTTTGCATTATCTCTAGGCCTGTTTTTTCCACACTGGCTTTACTGGAGATTGAAGCCCCATATTGTTAGTGTGCAGTAGCTCATTTTTTCAATTAGGTGGTCTTGGAGTGACAAAGAAATGAAGTAAATAGTATGGCATGGGAGAATGAGCCCCAACATGTTTAAGTATACATTTTAAAGATAAAGGTTTGGGTTTCTTAATGTGGTAATTAAAACTAAATAACCTTTAGACTGTACTTGAATCCAGTGAGATTTGATTTCAAAGTTACTTTAAAGGAAGTTCTGTAACTTAAAAAATGTGTTC
Organism: Gorsachius goisagi; assembly: GCA_018403395.1. Classification (NCBI taxonomy): domain Eukaryota; kingdom Metazoa; phylum Chordata; class Aves; order Pelecaniformes; family Ardeidae; genus Gorsachius; species Gorsachius goisagi. The sequence continues at coordinate 245,821 of BOSO01011395.1, read as the reverse complement.
TGTTAATTTAATGGTTTAATACATTTAAATTAACTAAGTAATTTGAGAGAAATTACTTTGCAATCTCTTTTAAACTTGTTTCCATTGGTTTCTAATGGGACTTGAATTCTTTTCCAGATATAATCTGTTTCAAGAGAGTGGCTTCATGTTGTAATAATCCTTCTCATTACGTTTCAAGGACTTAACTCCTTTTTTTCCTCAGCAATGTACTCTTGGCAACTAGTACATATCAGTTTCCTGTTTCAGTAATATGCTGCTTTTTAAAAATAACACTGAAGCTCCATGAAGTTTGCCTAAGGGCGCTTCTTGATGACTAAACTGAGGATTATTGAATATCTGCAATGCTTCCAACATGCAAAAAGGATCTCAAAATCTCTGTGTTTGCTTGTATTTCCTGGACCCACGAAAAATGTCTAGGGGGTTGGAGATGAAGGACGAGAACATATTTTTTTAAATTTTTTTAGCAGTTGTTGCACAAAGTATTTAAGAAAAGGCTGAGTGAGGCTGCAGCACTGCTCACTTATGTCAGGAAGTCTGTATGCAGCATTTCCAGATTGATGGTTCAAAACCCTGCAGTACACCCTGGGAGAAATCCTGATAGTTTCTTGCTATGTGAGAAGATTGTTTCCAGTGTTTGATGCTGGTGCATAAATGCCAGTTTTATAGTGTAATTTGTATGACTCCTGCTTTTCAAACACAGTGGAGATGGTATACCTTAGTGCTTTTCTATTTCATTGCTATTTTAAAAACTGCATTTAAGTAGTTGTAGCTGATTCTGTGGTGTCTGAAAGGACGAAGCCTGCAGGGTGTCTCATTAGGCTGTTTATGTGTATTTGTTTGAATTGGAAAAGAAGTACAGTGAAAGGGGATGAAAAAAGTACAGTGGAAGGGGATGTGACAAACTTGCCGCCTTCTGTAACTGGAAAGGCAGTTGGCGGGCTTTCAATAAAGTTATTGTTCCGCTTCAGCTAAGCACTGTCAGAAAACAGTCTTGTCCCATCAAACATGAAATATTAATATTATGTTGCCTTTATTAATTTAGTCTGCATTTTTATATACTGATTCTTTTAAAGAATAAAGATTCAGTCATGTATGATAGGAAAAATGACCGCAGAAGCTCTGAAGATACTTAGCATTCCTAGATGAATTTAGAGAAACACTTTTTCAGTATACAACTTTCTGATGAGTTGCTCTGTATATTCCTCCATTAACTTAGGAGTTTGCTTTAACTGTGTTCTCCTCCTTCCCAGGCTTTCCCAGATTTCCTCCTTCCTGCTGCCCTTGCCACCCAACCTGGTTGGGCTGCCAGCCTTGAAGCTACAGTATGATTCAATCTTTTTACATCTTCCTGTTCAGCTCAGGTCCAGCTGATCGGCAAGTTGTGTCTAGAAGATCCTTGGTGGAGGCTATGATTGCCTTGATAGCTGTGTGCACTAATTAGAGGAGAAACAGCTGCCTTTTGTGTCCTTTGTTCTGGTGGTCCTTTAAAGATTTGCCCTGTGTCAGAGCCTGTTTGCATGTCATTGCCTAGGTAGCCTAAAATAGTTGGGGTCTCAGCAAGCTCCTGGCATGCTTAATGTTTTATATTCTCCTTTATTTAAAAAAAAAAATCTTCTTCAGTTAACCCTATGTGCCTGCATTACACATGTCTATTGCTTATATTGCGGCATTGCATATGGTTTGAAAAGAGGCTGTTAGCCAATAGCAGTCTGCACTATGGAAAGTGATCCTTTGAGTGAAGTGTGAGAATGGTATCCTTCAAATAGAAAGATATTTTCCCTACTAGTATCTAACAATTCTGCAGTTACAGAGTCTGTGATGCAGATGCTCACCCCTGTATTTATACAAGCTCCATAAAACAGGATGCTCAGAAATGCAGTGGAAAATGTGAAATAACTATGAATATGCACAGACGGCCACTGGCAGTTCTTCCTGCTTCTGAAAGTGAGAAGCAAAATATGTTCTTACCAAAAATCCAAGTCAGAGTATTAAAATTGGCATTTATATACAGCCAACAACCATATGTCAGGTATAACTGGATAGTAGAAATCTAAATTGAGCCAGTAGTTGAATTAGCCATGTACTTTTTCCATTGAGGCAAAATGTTAATCTTTAATCTGAATTAGTTCCAAGTATCTCAAATGCAGCTTTAGACTGCTGTTCAAATCATGCTGTTAAGACCTGCAGTTGTCCTCACCCTGGTTACAAGTGCTTCAGCTAACAGAATCTCTATAAATGACATGCTCTTGCCAGTAAGTGATGCTGTAATTCTCCTCTTTTGCAGTGCAGGAAATTCCAAACTGTAGGTCACATTTATAATACAATTTGTACTTTATGAAACAAAGACTTGTTTGTTTTGCATATGGATATATGCTTGCAAGTCTTGGCTTGCATTTCAGACATGTACTGGTTCAAAAAAATCCAAACCAGAAACCTGACATCAGTTGCTCTGAAGGGATTTGAGTTCTAAATCTCTTTGGTGAATGTATTTTGCTGTCCTCAGTGTTTTTGCTCTTGTTTCGTTTTGGGTAATAAGTTTTCCAAGACAGCTGTTCATCTGATAACTCAGGCACTAGATAAAAGCAGCATATTTGGCTAGTTTCTGTATTGTAGTTGGATTCAGCAACATGGGAATAATTGCCCCAATAGTGTTTAGTTCATTGAGGGTGTCAGGACTCATAAGACACTCAGTAGTCTCTTAAAGAAGTGATACTGTTATGAGGTGGTGGGTAGCACCATTGCTGGAATGGGCACTGTCACAGCAATACTAGCATATTTGATCTGATTGTTGGGATGTTTCCTTGCTTACCAGGGAAAGTACTCCTTTCTTCCTGTGTCTTCTAACCATAGGAGTTTGTCTGGGCTGTGTGGCATGGCCAGAATAACAGGTTTTGGTTTATTATCCTGATTTTAGGCTGAGATGATTGAACATAAGCCTTCCCAGCAAGCACCCCAAGGCAGCATGATTTTCGTATCTTATTATCCCTTTTCCCATTTCCTGGCCTTCCTTTTGCTGTCCATGTACCTCCCTTTCTCCACCCCAGTGTTTTCCCTTCCCAGCCCCCCTTACAGTGCTTCTGCTGTGCCTTTTTCCAGGTGGCAAGGCTTCTTGGGGAAAGAGCGTATTTTCTGATCGTGCAAGAGTCTACAAAAGGCTTTCTGTTTGCCCGAGAACATGGAGAAGTGAAATAAAACTGCAATGGCATGCCACTGAGACCTGAAACTGTGCAAACATCCAATTTGATCTGTTCTACTGGAACTTGGCTGGAGTACATATGTCAGTCCATTCTTTTGAACCTAGTGGGCATTTTATGGGAAAATCAGCATGAGTATTTGTATAGTGCTGCTTCAAATTTCTGTTCTTGCTTCTCCTAAAAAAAAAAAATCAGTTCTTTTAAGAATGCATAGGGCTTACATTATTAAACCTGAACAGACAACATCCAAAAAAATACAATTTGCATGCCTTTCCCTAATGTCATTATATCAGCATTGACCTCTAATTGAGAGCAGTAAATACAGAATCTGACTCTTTAATGGGAATAAATGTTCCACAGATGGCTAAAATGGGCTGAAAACTACTTTAGTAATTCATCACTGCAGTTTGTTTATTTTAAGGAAAAGCTTAAAGATTTTGTGGCTCTTGGGTTTTCTGTTCTTTCAAAAGTCATGCTGTCATTTCTACAGAGACAGTCGGTACTTGTTGAAAGATAGCATCAGTGTTCCAAAGGTTTCACAGGCTAACATAACAATTCCGTTGGATATTCCTGAAGATCAAAAGAGGTCTTTTAGAACAGTAGGAAAGAGAAGGATCCAGTTATATTACTGATAAGATGGTCTGGCTAGAATAAAGATACATTAACATTCATAACAGTAGAAAATGAGTATTTAAAATAATTGTAATAGTTTTGCTGAGTACCTTTTCAAGTAATTTTGAAGGGAGCAAGATGGGCCCTCTTTAAATTAGCTGACTTTTCTGAGTTTTTTTCCTTGGGCACAGCCTATCACGGAAGTGATAGGAGCTACTCCTAACAATACATGGAAGATATAATATTGGTCTGCTAAGACATTTAATATAATTTGAAGTAGCTTGTATATTGCAATTTGGGAACTGGTTGACTATAGTATTGGGAGACATTATGAAGTAACATTATCAATTTGAATAGACAGAGATTGTTGTAAGTTTAGTTTGTTTTTATTTAGTTTGTTTTAATCCCACAAAAGTTAACGCATAAATAAAGATGGTGTGGGGGAGAAAAATGGATAATGTAGATAATTAGTGGTTCTAAAAAGAAAGACCTTCACCCTTTCACATCTCTCAAGGCATAGTCAAAGCAAACTTATGTATTTGTTTCTTATGATCATCATCCAAAACTTATATCAATTATCCAGACCTTTATATGCAGACTGTGGTTTCTCCTGATCCCAGTATGAATCACAGAATCATTTAGTTTGGAAAAGACCCTTAAGATCATCAAGTCTAACCATTAACCTAACACTGCCAAGTCCACCACTAAACCATGTCCCTAAGCACCACATCTATATGTCTTTTAAATACCTCCAGGGATGGGGACTCTACCGCCAATCTGGGCAGCCTGTTCTAATGTTTGCAGCCCTTTCAGTGAAGAAATTGTTCCTAATATCCAATATAAACCCCTCTGGCACAACTTGAGGCCATTTCCTCTTGTCCGATCACTTGTTACTTGGGAGAAGAGACCAACACCCACCTCGCCCTTCTTTGGATGCGCTCCAGTGCCTCAATGTCTTTCTTGTAGTGAGGGGCCCAAAACTGAACATGGTGTTTGAGGTGTGGCCTTACCAGTGCTGAATATAGGGGCACAATCACTTCCCTGGTCCTGCTGGCCACACTATTTCTGATACAAGCCAGGATGCTATTGGCTGCCTTGGCCACTGTGCACATTGCTAGCTGTGGTAACTGTAGAATGCTTTTCCTTGTAGAAATAAGTAATATCAAGAAACTGCTAAGAAAATTAACTCCACTCCCATCAAATTGACCCATTACCCAGTGCTTGGGAAAATTTGGTTACAGAACTGTTTCCACCACGTCTGTCAGCATTGTCTGACTGGAGCATTGCACTTGCAAATTGATTAGCCTCAAATCTTTTCTTGATGCTTTCAACCAGGTCTCTTACTGCTGTAATGTCTCCAACTAATGTTGCAGTTCCTTGATGTAAGTTTGATTCTGATCAAATTTTACCTAAGACAATTTAGGAAGCTGGTAAATGAGAAAAAGTACTAAACTGCAAAGAAACCAGAAACCACCCACACTGTCTCTGGAAGTGATTTTTTTTTTTTTCCTAATGGACCTAAAAAATGCTTAAAGCCTTCTTGAAAGGAATGATGGAGTGGGCAACAAATAGTAACTAACAGAGAATTAACACTTCTTCATTAGCATGACAAGTCCCTTTACCTGGCTTTGGCAGGTTCTGGAAAACACTGCTCCTAGTTCCTTGTAGTGTCACAGATTCCAAGTACAGGGGTGGAGAGTGATTCTTGGTTCTTCTTAGGTTGATGGAAAATACCCATTTCTGAGAACTTTTCAGAAATATTTCTGATTGGGGATAATTTTTTATCAAAGCTTGCTGTGACAGGATGAGGGGTAATGGTTTTAAACCAAAGGAGGGTAGATTTAGACTGGATATAAGGAAGAAAGTTTCTACAATGAAGGTGGTGAAAAACTGGAATGGGTTGCCCAGGGAGGTGGCAGAGGCTCCACCCCTAGAAATGTTCAAGGTGAGGTTGGACGGGGCTCTGAGCACCCCTGCTCTAGTTAACAGTGTCCCTGTTCACTGCAGGGGGGTTGGACTAGATGACCTCTAAAGGTCCCTTCCAACCCAAAGCATTCTGTGATTGTTCCTCGTCATCTTTCAAATATCTTCATTGTTTTTCCTGCTTCCTAGAATGATTTTGATAAGAATTGACATGTAAAATAAGATATTATTATTTTGATTCAGGGCAAATTTTGGGAAAAATACTGGGGTTTGTCATCTGGAATGTCATGGTTTCTATCTTGGGGATATTGTCAAGCTCTTAGTTAAATGGCGGAGAGGTGGCTTTGCAGTCTGTAGGAATGGGCATCTTCAGATCCAATTATTTCATAGACTAGATTACTGTTCTCAGTGGAGTGAACTTCTAAAGAGTTTTTTGGTGTTGCGTGTGTTTTAGGGCATGTGGGAAAATACATCATGCAGTATGATTTAGAAGATTTAAATGCTCCGAGGTCCCTACGTGTTGGTGATAGCATGTGGCCTTCTGTTTAGACAGTAAAACCTTTAGAAAGTCCTTTGAGAGTAGAACGTACATCTCTTATTCGTGATTTTATTACGTTTTACTAACTTTCTTGTGTCAAAGAACATGATGTAGAAGGAACCTTCTTAGAAAATCTATTTGCTTTAAATGGCTTAGCTTGCATATCAGCAAGCAGAATGCATGCCTTTTGGCATATATTTCCCAATTAGTTTTTAATTATTAGTGGGAGCTCTAGGCATTTCCTGCCTAGATACGTAAAGAATACATGACTTCTAATTTTAGTACCTTTTCCTTCAGAAGACTCTTCTACTTTAGTTCACTTTAGACAAATGTATGTCTTAACCGAGTGTAGAAATCAGAACGGTGTTCTGTGAGACTCATTCTCTGGTGTTTTTTAAATGCTAGAAGAGTAAAAAATACACTCTCTTAAGTGGCTATAATTACTGAATATGTTGCAATTACTAGGAACTAGAATTATTTTTGGGCAGAAGAGGCAATTAGAGTTGGTTGTATTGATATGTATTTTCACTTTAAAAAAATCTTTATTTCAAGCTGAATAATCAGCTTTAAACATCAACTTTGCAGTATTTTCAAATATTTTTATTCTTATGTGATTTCTTTTTTCTCTCAGAATTTACTACAATCAATAAAGTATTTTCTTTGTTTTTAATGGGCTCTGTGCTCAACTTTTAAGGCTGAATACATAAAATAACTCAAGCCACAAATGGTTTCACAGTCATTAATAATGGATTTGTGCACTGCTAGATCACTTAACAAATTGGATCTGGATCAGGTATGAGGAGAGCATCACATTTATGTTTAATTATTCAGAGCGGTAGATAGGTTATCTATGCATCTTATTTTGTCTCCTGTCATGGACATATGTCCTGTTTGCTTTTCTCTCCAGTGTGCTATGTTATGCTTTCCCTGTTTTCCTGGGAGGATATTTTGAGGTTAGTCTTGGGGAAAAGGTCCTGGTGGAGTTGGTGAATGATTTCATGCTGGGGCTAAAATTCAGGAATTGGAGTTGGTTAGGCAAAAATTGTTAAAAAGTTGCATACCAATTAGACAGTGAGAGAAGGGTGCTAGGAGACGGAAGTAGAATTGATAGATGCTGGAACAGGGTAGAAAGGACTGGAAGATGATTGATGATCCTGAAAAAGTACAGAAGAGCCCATGTCTTCACACCTGTCATGGCCTTACATATGTGAAATCTGTTTTAGTTGCTTTTTTTTACCTTAAGCCTTGATGAATTTCGATATGTTTCTTAATCTTCCAGGAAAGTGTCCTTACCAGGTAGTATGCCCTTCTTGGGTGGGATTGGTATTCAGAGGTGAGGTGAGGTAAGACTTGACGATCCTGTTAGAGCCGTGCCTCTGTGCAGAAAAAAGAGCAGGATTGCATGGGCTAGAGATGGAAGGATGCTTCAACCCATATCCTAGTGATGAAAGCGCTTACCTGGAAGAGAACAGGCCTGGTTTCTAGTCCTTTCTCCAAAACTTGTTTATATATTTTACATGGAATATTCACTGGGTAAAATAAGATATAGATACCACTTAAAATGCTTGGATATAGGTACCAGTCTTTGATTCTGATTGAGTAGGAGAGAGCAAGCAGACTTTGGATGAAAAGTTGAGAGGCGGAGGAGGCTGCTTTTACTTGGCATATCTGTGGAAGACTGGACAGTTTGGGTACTTCACAAAATTGGCTGGACGGGGAGCATTTTCAATAGCCATGAAGGGTTTTAAAAGGCTTGTGATTGTGCTTCTAGTGAAGATTATTGAGGATTTTTAATTTTAGATGGGTTCTCAGGTTGTAATAATGTTTTCCATTGTGCAATAGGAACAATTAACTATCTGTATATAATGACTTTGTGGGAGATTTTTCAAAGACATATAGATGACTTTCCAATAATAATTAAGGAGTCATATTAATGACATAACATTAACATCTATTACAAGAAACAGAAGCTTGCAATCACAGAGCTCAAGGCTGCTTGAAGTGCAAAGCAGCTGCTATGGTATGAGATGTCATGTGCAACCCTGCTGGGCACTGATGAGCAGCAGTGGGAATTGGATTTCATTTGTAAGGATGTTCCTAGGAAGGCAGTTTTCTCTCTCTTCCCCCCCACCCCCCGGCTACTAGGCTTATGCACACATTTCAACACAGTAAGTCATTTTCAAAATGAAATCTGAGACACACACAGGAGGGCACCCAAATCTCTCTGTCATGATGCTGCAAGAATTCCAATCACATTCTGAATGCAAGAAAGGTTGAGTCCTAGTTCTGCAGCTGATGTATTTGATTACTGCATGACAGAGTGTACAGGGTACCTGACTGTGTGTAATCAAATTGAGACAGAAAAAATACGAAGTTCAGTGTACTTGTGCATGAGGAGAATCTTCCTAAAGCAGGATCCCTATGCTATATTTCTTAAATTAATCTAAGTTAGTTCAGGCCTTCAGTTTGTTTAACACTAATGCAAAAGGCATACTTGAGAAAATCTTACCTTTTTTTCAGGGCAATGAAAGTTTGCTCATGTTTTGCAGTCAATTTCAGATCACTTCAAGTCTGTCATGAAACTGGATTTATTATTGAAAGATATTTTCAGCAGGAGATTGTATAAATCAAATACAAAACCAATGGACCAGTTCATATAACAGCACAGAGAAATCTGGTGTTCTCTAAGTTTTTGGGGGCTGGGGGAAGAATTGAGAATATGATGATTTTCTAGAGATTAGTTTGGCAAACAATTTTGAGTGTGTTCCTGCACAATTCTTCTCACTGTGGTGGCTAGCCTATTGCCACACTTTAGTTTGATTTTTTTTTTTTTTTTTTAATAACTTGCATGTAATTCTGCATGCAAGCTCTCAGACTGCCAAAATGCTTCTTGCCCTTAAAAACTGTAGTTCTGTCAGCTGGCTGCTTTTCAAGAGTTCCTGTTTTGGAAAGGAGAATTTGAGGGTTTAGGATTCTACTTGGAATCATCTTTATGCCTATTATACTATTCTTATAGAAGAAGAAAAATAACAGAGTATGAAAGACCCTAACCTTCTCTCTGACCTCCTTTAGAACTGACAGAAAAGATAATGCCTATACCCAGGTTGTTCCTACATTTGCTAATGTTTTGTACCATTGGAGGCATTGGATCATGGAGGAAAGCTTGTACAACAGGTCTGTATTTACGTTCCTTTTTTAAAGCCTTTGTGGTGGCTTTCTTGGGGACATATTCCATAAAGAGTTATATTGTCTTGGCCTTAGGAGGCTTGGTGCAGGTGGCTTACTTGGAATGTTCCTGTGTATTCCTGGAGGCAGTCTGGACACCCTGCCCTCAGATCCACTCTCTTTAGGAGTTATTGTAGGCTACCAGGAAAAGTGTTGTAGGCTATGCTTGTGTGACCTTGCATGCCATAATCCCACTATCTCAAGTACATCTTAATTGCTAAAATATTCTGTGGTGCAGGCAGGGCTTCCAGTTCTCTCTGATGGACTGATTTGGCTGCTGCATCATTAACAGACTGCTGGGAATAGTTATCCCTAATAGTGCTGGGGAATGCCAAGTGAGGCTCCTAGGAGCTTTTCTTAACAGGCTGAGATCTGTCTGAATAATGGACCAAAAGTACAGCTTAATCCCTACCACTGTGTTCTCACCCCCTAACACGAGCAGTTCATGCAGAGCTATTTCCCATTTGTGTCAGCTGATCAGTGCCTTCTGTGGAGCTGCTGCGTCACTGAGAGCATGCCTTTTTCCCTTTTGTAATCTTAACTAAATGTTGTTATGCTGAGGTTCATCTGAGCCTTTCTATTTACTTCCCTGATGCACAGTTCCAGGGAAGTGATGTTATGCAAACAGGTCATGTCTTGGTTTTCCACTTTTTCCACTTCTGTGCATTGTTTTCTGCAAAATGCTCATACAGCACCTTCTCTGGACTACCCCCAATGTTCTGGAGGAGGACAAAATTTTGCAGAGCCTTTGGAATACGTTTGGTCTTTCCAGTACTGAGTTAGTGTAGGGAATGTACAAGATGCAGCATCAGTGTTGACACTCTGCATTAGCCTATCAAGGTATGTGTCTGGTAATACTGAAAAGTAAAACGAAGAGGAAAGAGTGTCTCAGAGCCAGTAGTTTTCTAGTAGAAAGTTTGGCAGTCAGATGGCTTGCTTCATCTTTGCTGCTGTTCTAAAAGTAGCAGCTTCCATGCCCAAACTCATTTACCATGGGACTTACAAGAGTCACTGTCACTGCTGTGCTCCAAGAAGAGATTGTTCTAGTCAAGACCTTACAAATAACTGCTTTTACTGATCATTTCACGGCTCTTCAGATAAAGGACAGGTCTGTGATTTCCTTTTTCTTGGAAGTAGGATTTAAGGGATCTGGAGGTATACAAAAGCTCTATGAGTATGAGTGCAAATAATCACTCCAGTTCTGAGGTTACTTCACAGATTATCAGGGCCATTCTAGCAAAGACATGTAGTTGTACTTTTCTGGATGTGAGTCTAGAATGTTTTCTGGCACAGAACAAGTGTCAGGTTATGATTCTGGTTAGGTTTCGATACAGCTTTGTCACAAAGACAACTTTTAATGCAGATAAACTGTAATGAAAAGTATTTGAACTGCATCTTTTAATAGAATATATGTGTGTCTAATGGGCTAGGCTTTTATTCCAAAATGCCAGCTTTTACTACAGATACTCTTTGCAAGGCACTACAGCCTAAAAAGATAAATGAAGCATAACATTTTACATGGATTAAGCCTGGCTTCAAGCTAAATACCATCAATGTCTTATAACTACCTGACAGACAAAACATGCTTGATTTGCTTTATACTTCTCAAATAACTTTTAGAAAATGTTTTTGGCTTTATCAAAAGTCGCATTGTACAGACAGGCAGCACTTTTAAAGCTAATTATTCAGGAACTTGAATTTTCAGACGCATATTGGTAAGAATTTGTTTATGCTGTGAAGAGGAAGACATAAGCCATTCAGTTTGCCAGGAGACTGATGCAAAGAAGCTTGGAGTCACCTTACTTTGTGCTGCCAAGATATTCACCTAATTGAAGCCTGAGTCTGTGTTCACCCTTGTGTTCAGCTTATATTTTTATTTTGTAGTGATGGTTAGATATTGTGCTTTCGACCTTGTTTGTTTTTTTTTTTAGCATAAACTGAAGCCATCATAAGAACGAAGCACTGCAGCAGTTACAACACTAACTACCTAGATGGGGTGGGAAAAGTCTTATTGTGGTGAGATCTAGGATTGTTTAACTATGAATGATTTCTGGATCCATTTTTAAGTAAACTATCTGATAGATATTAAGATATGTTACCACCTGTGCCACAAAGGTACATGATTATTCAGTGTAGTCTTCATCTTCCATTCCTGGCTACTGAAAAATGTATTTGTCTACTCCTCCAAAATTCAGACTATATTGTATAGCATCCCTGATGGGTGTTTTGGATGCTTATATGCGTTGGGATATATGAACTAATATTGGAATTCAATTTTTCCATCTTTGTAATAGTGCATTGATAGTCTTGGAAAGTCATTGATGCTGGAGTTTTGGATTGCTGCCCTATGAAGCACTAGCAGTAAAGCTGTAAGCCACATGAAAATCTTGATTTGGGTGCTCTTATTAAGCAGGAGCATATTTCTTGAAAGGTGTTGTTGCTGAGAGTTGCAAAGATTTGTGTGATGATGGTTTACAGCAGAGCTTTGCACTGAAATTGTGCAAAAAAACCCCCCTGATTGAATTATTTTAGCAGTCCAAGATAAGTGGTGAAACTAGTCTGTATGAAAGGCAACATCCCAGTCCCATCAGATGCATATGAGAAATCCAAAATACAACAGTAAATGTATTGTAGGTGGTATGACCTAATAAAATACAGCTGAATAATATAGAGCTGTCTGATGTAGTAGTGTTGCTAACAGATTGTAGTGGAGTGAGGGCAGAGGGTCATCTGCTGTGACTGACAGAAAAAGTGGCCTGGGGATTCAGACAGCAAAGTCAAGGCAGCAGAGCAAAAAATAACCAAAAAGTCCATTTAACAGTTGTTCTTCCTTAGAAGAAGGAGATGGGGTGCTGTGTCTCCCCTTGTGTGTCTCTTTGGGATGGCTATCACCTGCTTACAGCTCTGAACTTTTTTTATACTAAAGGTTAGAAAGTACAAAAATGGGAGTATTACTTCCTTGGTCTTGGTATATATTTTATGTTAAGTTGTCTTATTTTGAGAAATCTCAGTGCATCAGGTTCTATGAAAAATTATATACTCAGTGGTGTAACGGTTTCAAATGTGTGCTCAGATATATGTAAAGCATAAATAGCATTATTTTGTGTGCTGTAACATTAGATCTACTGCCTACTGGTTTGTAGTGAGTAGAATCCAACTACTTGAACAAAATAGTTTATAGGAACTGCCCTAAAGAATGAAAATGTTTGCATACGGCCTATTCAAAAATAATAAACAGATTTGAATTCCTTCTTTTAAGACACTACATCTTTTATTGGATTTTAAATATTGCTATACTTCATTTTTACATATACAACATGTAAAGGAAAGAATAACTGGATTTATCTCTTGGACAGTATACTAGGAGTACAAATGAAAGTGCGATACAATGTCATTCATCACAAATGCTTTCACACATTGATGTGTGGCTGGGCCTGAGTAAAAATTTTTTTTCTTCTGTTGATAAGCAAGTAAGTGAAGTTACATGTGTTTGTTATCCTCATCTAGAAAAAAAGTATCTTTACCCATCAATTCATGTAATTTTATTTCCTTCTTTTTAAATGCATACTGGAAATTGCTTTTTGTTGCTGGTATTTTCTATATAATTTTGAACCAAAATATCATAATGGGGAAATCAGTCTTTTATTTCTGTCTTACAAGGTTGATGTGACCCTGTACCCCCTTTTTAAACTGTGTAATATGGTAGAAAGCCATTTTTTTGTGACTGTCAACGTGGAGAAAGACAACAATAGGGTCTGTGGCAGGCTGTATGGTGAGCTATAATATTAATCAAAGAACAGATTTTCTTCTAGAACATGTTTCTCAGGACACTGCATTAGTAGGGAATAAAATTTCCCTACTACACCTTGTGTTCCACAGTGGTTGCCATCTTATTCCTTCATTTTAAACAAGTATAGAAAAACATTTGAAAACTGTGATTGATAAAACAGCAAATTGAAGGGGAACATGTCTGCTCTCCTAATGTTTCAGTCTTCTGATTTGATTTCTGTAAGAACACACTCTGCTAGTGACAGGTAAATCCCCAAACTAATTTACTTACTTTGTCTTCAGCTACTTCATTGAAAACTAATCTTGTTTGGGTTTCACTTTTGTTTTGGTTTTTTTCTTTTTTTTTCCCCCAAAGGAACTTGTGCACAAGTAAATATTACACTGGTGGTTTCAGTCTTGACCCTTTGTAATATGATGCAAGAGAACAGTTTCTTAACAAAAAAAAATTACTTATGAGAATTCTACATGCAAAATACCTTCATTTTACACACTGAGAATCCAGATGTTAAAAGAAAGTATGTTTGTTTTAATTGTGCTTTGGCTTTTTAACTAAACTAATATGTAGTCTCCACTTGCATCCTACTGCTGAAGGGAAAAGAAAGATAGAAAACCATTAATGAAATGCTGTAATTTATGAATTTATTCAAGCTCCAGAGAGGGAGATAGGAATCAAATCCTGAATATTTGAGGAAGTTTGCTTAACTGATGAGTGTGTTTTGAAAGTGAAGATGGTTCTTTCCCTTTTATTTCTGTGCAGCTCGTCTTCCACAAAGGAAGAAGTTAACTAATGTTCAACATGCTTTTATGGTAAGTGTTTGTTTGGCTTTTCTAGACAAAGACACATTGGATAAAATTTGGTTCAGCATCTGAATTTATAGCTGCTTTATTTGAACATAGATTAAGACTTTTTGAAAATAACATGGTAGTTCACAAATGCTTCTCTGTGAAGTCCCAGCTGTCAGATTCCTACCCATATTTGTATCTTTATTTATAAACTAGAACTATTTGTGTGCAAAAGGTCCATGGGCGTGAGATGTCTATAATCATATAATTACACTGAGATATAATGTATGCACATATTTCAAGTTAAATACTGAAGACTAGTAAAAGAACAGAAAACTTCCTTCAAATGGAATCTCCATGTATAGGCCTGGTTAGTATTCTTAAAGCTCTTCTGAAGAAATTTAAAAACTTCTCCTTTAGTAGATTTTAAAATTAGCTTTTCTTTTATAGGCTACAGATGCATAAATGAAAGGATGTGCTGGGTGCAGAGGCAAAGCACTGCTGGCACTTTAGGAGTGTTATTAATTTGAGAAGAACTATTAATTCTGCCTTCTCTTGTCTTCTAAAAATATTCCATGCATGTGTTACGGAGCTTTCCATGTATTCATCCAGTTATCTGTCTCTGGACATGATAACAGTTACTTAAAGTCTGGAATTTTAATTAGTTGTGGGAAAAGAAAAAAACACTTGTGTATCAGTTATCTCAATTTCAGCAGTGCAGTCTTATTGAGGTACATAATTTGCATCAGTGTCATCTGTGTCAGAATTCAGAAAGGATGGTAATATATCACAACATTATACATAAAGAAACAGGGTAAGGGGGAAAAGGCACTGTCCATGTGTATAGGGACATTAATAAAATTAGTTAATCACTTCTCCATGAAGCAATTTTTGAATGAAAAATATCGCCATCTACTGTTGCTTCTATTATCCTGAAAGTTACTAAGTGATTTAACTTCCCTTTGGAGCACTTTGTGTGTGACACTAGCTCATCTCTTTGGCATTAGCATCCAGCTATTTCTTCAGAAAATAGGTGACCTAAGCAGCAACTAGACTGGAACCCTCTGACAGCAGTTCAGATAATCTACCAGCTGAGCCACAAGACCTAAGATCAGTATTAAATGTTAAGGGGGAAATTTTTCTGTACTCAGGGCCTATGTCTCAGTATACAGGTTTGTACAGTGTGAAGTATTATATATTAAAATGCAAAGGTAAACTTTGGACAGAGATGAATTCTTTAAAACCATATATTTAAGATGGAGGCTGGGAGTACAAGACTGAACGAGCATAAATGGAAATAAGAGCAGTTCTGACTGCTCATAAGGTTCACCACAAGGAAAGCTAAGCTTTGCAGAAGCCTGCCCACTGAGTGTGTGTCCTCAATCACTGGAGTTTCTCAAGGCCTGACTGGGTAAAGCCCTGAACAATCTGGTTTGATCTTACATCTGCCCCTGCCCCTAACTAAAACACCTTAGAAATCTGGAAACACAGCTTCCACTTCTGTAGTCCCAATCCTTCCCCAAACAGTCCACTTTAAGAATGTTACGTGAAGAAAGGGCTTCTCTATTAGAAACTAGTATCAAAGTTAGCACCTATAAAGGAACCTTATTATTATAAGGGACCTTATGATGTGTCAAATATCTTTTTGAGCCATTACAGGCAGCTGTATCATTTGTACAATTTCATGACTGTTTTTGAAGGTGTTGCATATAAAGTCAGTGTGTCTTCCTGGAAAAAAAAGCCAGACAGTTATCTTTTGCTTGATTTTTATTATTTTTTCAACAGTACCCTTTTTTGTTTCCTTTCATATAAGATCTTATTCCTGCTTAGAGCTATCACTCTTGAAACCCACCACTGATGTAGTTAACTCCCTACTTCTGTTTATTACCTGTAGGTAACAGAATTATTTTGTTTGTCTTTGTTAATCCAGAAACCTCATATGTGCATGGCTGTAGCCCTTGAAATGATCCCTGGCTGTAGCCCTTGAAATGATCCCTGGCTGTAGCCCTTGAAATGATCCCTGACTGGATCACAACCTCGTGTGCCAGAGGAAGCTACTGCAATTGGCAGGCTCTGTGCTGTTCCTTTGGAGAAAAAAATATTGAGGGATAAAAGAAATGGAAAAGTCAGACAACAGATTCATTTGAAAGTTTCAGTTCTTAATTTTGTCAGTTTTTACTTCCTGTGACTTTTTTTTTTAAGTGAATCCCTAGGAAAACTAATGTAAACTTTTAGTGGGCCATCAGTTCACCCCAAGTCTGTACCAGTCCTCCTTCTGACTCCATAATGATTCTGAAAATTTACAGTCATTCCTTTTGAGCTTATTCTGATCTCAGTGGTAGTGCTGACAAAATTTAAAAGGCCATGCTTCAGACAGAGAAAACATTTTTATAGATCTCATCATGCTAGTTTCATTGTGGTAAAGGGGTATTAATTGGAAATAAATTCCATTAGGCAAAGTGAGATCAAACTCTACACCCTTTATGCAAGTTCTGTCTGATACTTTTCTGCCTAATGCGAGGACTCAGTGTGCTGCTTTGTTATTTTTCTCTTTATTCTCTTATTTTATGCAATTGCTACCTTGTCTCAGGAAAATGTCATTATCTCAGCTGCATTTTTGCTTGCATACTTATCGTTGGGACGTTTATGTATTTATAGCTCAAAGCTAGATTCCCTTTGCTCCCATTTGTATGTGACAGATTTCCATTCACATACTTTTCTGTTGTAACCTATTATATTTTCACTGCTACATGCAGTGTGGTAAACCTAAACAGTAAAGGCCACCAAAACCAAGTAGTTATACTCTGTTCCTGTAGGCATGTCTTATAGTTTCCAAGGAAACTTAAAAATGTTGGATAATAAGAGAATTCTATTTAAAGGTTACACACCTACTTTTCAAGACTTGGAGAAGGCATCAATGCTTTCAGCTTATGAGTGTTGAAAAGACTATATATATATGAAAGCTGTTATTTATTTGCATGGTCATAGGAGTTACGTAAGGGCCATAACAGAAAAGAGTCCTTTGCAAATATTTGACCGTCTAGGTCCATACTTGGGATCTGCCGGATTAAGAAACTTCCTTTGTCATCCTACTACTAATTTTTGGTGGAGGTTATATTCAAATTCAGTTTGTTTGTGTAAGGGTCTTATTCCCTGAATTCAGCTGGGTTGTTACTCCAGCTAGGTCAAATGAGGACACTGATTTCTCTAAAGTTACAGCATGATATGATTGAAGAATGGCTTGAATTGCTTATTTTGTTAGTTAATTTTCCTATGATTAAATTTAATTCAATTATCTCTTTGTAGTCTTTTTGTGTGTCTGTAGGGACAGTAACTTAAGCAACTTCAAACCATTTAGAATTTTTTTCTAATAATAATAGAAAATAATATTTTATTTGGAACAAATTAAGTAGATGCAGTGTGATGTGATTAAAAATTTTGCAATTCAGAGATGTAAAGAACTGGAATACTTCTATAATATCAATAGTGCCAAGAAACCCTAACTATTTTTAGGATGGAGCTTGATGTGCTTTAAAGTATTATATTATGGCTCCTTGGATATGATAGCCAGCGATCTTTCAATGCAGTATTCCTGCCTTTGGTATTGATCTAGAAGTAGTCAGCAGCAGATTGGTAGTAGTGGCGTTAGGTAGCACCGTTAAAATTGATGGGTTGTAGCTCATCTGGTCTGGCATTCACTCGTCAGTGGGGAGGGTAGAAGCAGAAATCAGAAGAGCCATACATATAAGGTGCTAATCACAGGAAGAAATAATGAAAAAGTAAGAAAGCATTGTTACTGAGCAAGATAATGAGAAAGCAATAGTCAAAACCTTCCTCCTCTTTTTGTTGTCCTCCTTCCCTGGTGAGGTTGGTTTCCCTGAATGCAATGCACGTAGGTCCATTGACTTTGTAAATTTTTCCCCACTAGCTGCCGAGTGGCACCGTAATTGCAGCATAGGCATTGGAGAAAGGTATCCTAGAGTCTGTGTGCTACTCTAAAGATGGTATTTTGGTGGAATAAGTTCTTCTAAATCCTTCACATCAAAGGTCATTGTAACTCTTCTTTATCTCCTGATTTCACTTGTACTTGCAATCCAGACAGCGTAATACCATTTTCTTCTCCATCAGATGTAAAAAGCAGAATTTCTGGTATATAACATCCAGTACAATATGTAGTAACTATGCAGTCAGGGAGCTGGAAACAGCTATTGGTATGCAGCAGATCTCTTCATAATCTGTTTCACCTTATTTTCACTGAAATAATTATTTTTTTATTATGAATGGACACCATTGTCAAGTGAATCTGTGTCACGGAATATGTGACATATCAGATTTCCTGAGGAAGATCAACTTTACTCACAGCAGTATACTCCATTTTGATGTGAGAAATAGACGCTAACTTTTCCTCCACTGTTATGGATCAGCAGAGGTCTCTAGTAGGTGAATATGCTGGGGATTGATGAAGGGCTATGGAAAAATGTCTTGACTGCGATTGTATTTCTGTAGCCTTTCCCAGCCATGGCTATAGAAGAAAGCTGTTAATTTCCTTTTTCACTGAAGTTCCTTGAGAGGAAAGTGGCTGAAGTCTGGCTGTGTGGCTTTGGGGGTGGCATTTTAGAAATAAGCCAGGATAGGCTTGGGGTGGCATAACACGTTTTTCTCAGAATATGGATGACAGTGGCCAAAACTTAAACAAGATTTCAGAAAATCTGTGTCTGCTTATTTTCAAACTCTGTTAGAATGTGACAGAGTGAGTGTAATGGAATGAAGCTGAGGAGGAGAGAGATTATATTAAATGTCAGAAATAACCCTCTGTACTATTTTGGAGTAGTTTCCCAAGGGATGTGTGGGATGCTTCATATCTTTGAAGTTGTGTTTAAAATGAAACAGGGCTAGAAAACGTAGTACAGTACAGTAAATGAGTAATGCATCCTGCCCTAGGCGAGAGAAGGAAAATGGACCTGCTTGGTGCTTTCCAAACCTGATTTCTCAGACTTTATAAAATGAATTAAACAGTTTTTCAGGAATAAAAATGCTTTATCTGAAAACATATTCTGAATCCTTTAACAAATATATTTCAAAGTTATCTTCTTTGCACTTGTAATTAGTCTAATCAGACATTCCATAAAAGCCAAATATCATTAAATGTTGTTATAGTGTCACTTGGGAGATTATCTAGCAAACGAGATTGTATCTATGACAAAACTGATCTTCAGCTTTCAGAAGATATGGAAAAAAATTTCATCAGACATTTCTCTTTATGCTCCCAGCTGAGTCAACAAATGTTGGCAGTTGCTGCCGACAGGATGTTGGCTCACATGAATAAACGGTCTGGTCACTTATGGCAAATCTCTGCCTATTTGAAAACCCTGAGACCTGACTTTGCTCCTGTCTTTTGTGGTTGTGTTTCTGCACTTGCATAAACCCTTGACTACTCTAGTGTAGCTTTGTGACTACCCACCCACATCTTACAGCTTTGGGTAGGATTGGAGTTTCTGGAGTTGCTGCATTGCTTAAAAAACTTCAAATCGTGGTTTAAAGTATCAGAAGTATATCCTCATAAACGGTATAAACTCTGCATTAGACATAGGGAGGGTTAGACTCGGTTCACGGGAATCCTTGCCTCCTGTCCAGACCTTGAAGATTCAATGCTACTTCACAGCACTTTATAAAATCTTCCTTTTTTATGCCTTGAGATGTCTACTGGTTTCCTGTTTATTTGCTGTCCTTTACCTCAAGGGCAGGTGTATTTTGAAGTATATTCAGTTTGTAAAGTTCATTCACAGGTCTACATGCAAGTGTAGAATTTTATTTGTACTTCATACTCTTATTAGACTTTCTAATTACACGAGGCAATCAAAATGAGTGGAGGCAGAGGCTGTAATCAATACTTATCTCAGCAATAAAAATGTATTGCATTGAACCTATTAAAAATAAATAGTAAAGGTTAGCTGGCTGAATTTGGCATCGATAAAATTAACTTAATCTAACCCAAGAATGCAATCAGTAGGTGAATAACACTTCACAAAAATGCACATGCAAATGGGCAGTAGAATTAAAAATGAGCATAATTTGGCTGATTGAGCTGGACTTCCTGTTATACTCCTGGCTTTCACTTTGCCTTATTTTCATAGTTTCTATCCATAATTTTTGTTGTTTGTTTTGCTACGTGAATGTGAATGCAGTTGCGGCTCAGTGCATTTTGTCAAAAATTCCATGAAATCAAATTTTCAGTTCTTATCTGCTTTCCAAACATCCAAAATAGACCAGTTTTCTGAATATGCCGTAAGTTTGTGGCGATACGTATTGGAAGCTCTACAATGAATGGATTGGTTTGCCTTGCCTTTTTTTTCTTTTTCTCTCTCTTTTTTTTTTTTTTTTTGCATCTCCCACTGACATTGAACAGCAGATGCTTTCAAGGTTGATAGAGCTTATATAGCAAACACCCCAGCATGGTGTGTTTCTGCACTAATAGAAAGCCCAGTTCCTTTGGGGGAAAAAAGTGGTTGTGGATGTTCCACCTAACATTTGACTAAAAAAAAAAAAAAGAAATCCACCTTTCTGCACTCCAACATGTCACCTCGCTCTTCACACCACAGGGTGCTTGACACTGATGATGGTGCACAGAACAGCTGGAATGAATGAAGAGAGGACAGAGGTGTCAGACTGGCAAATGTGCATTTTGCTGTAATAAGTTACCTTGTTTATAGCTGTGATGATAGCCTATGATGTAAAAGTCAGGAAGGTTTCTGAGGGAAAACTTGTTTTCTTTGCGAGGTAGTATCTTTTGTCAGATCAAATGACACACATCAAAATGTTCATATTTCACTTAAGAAAACAGTAGTTAATGTTAGTGCCAAGGACTGAGAGTATATAAATGTATTGGCCTTTGTTATTTGATATATAAATATACTTTGTATTATGTGTTTATGTTTGTGTATCATTGAAGATAAAAAAGGATGTCTTAATATAATTCATGTGCAAAATCCATGTTTCCTAAATCACTGCACACATTATGGCTCTTGCTTGCAGGGTAAATTTATATACACTGTACAAAACTTAGATATGAATAAGCATATTTTAAACTTCTAATCAGAATTAATTCAAGATTCACAGCCATCTGTAGCGGAGCTTAAGATGCCATGTATTTTTTGAATCAAATAGCTATTTTCTTAATTGCTGAAGTTAAAACATGCAAGAGGGAGAACTTGAGTATTCTGTGTAGTCAATATAAAGTCTTAAAACTAGTTTTAATAGCTTTAGTGTTCTAAATGATATGCTATATACCATTCTTCATGAAATCAGTCACTTTAGTTTTGTATCTTTGCCTTGGGTCATAGAGGTTTAGAACATACTACTTTCTAAATAAAATTTAGTATCTATCTCCTTTATTATATTATGAAAGTTCCCCTGCATATCTGAAAATATGGTTAAATATCTTCAAAAGAGGAATCTAATCTTCTGGGCCACGGATATAATAAATTCTTGATGTTCTTTGAGTCAGCAGATACAGATATTTTTCCTGCACTGTGGACTTTTTCAAGATTTATTTTTTTTTCCTTAGTCTAACTGTTCTTTTCTTTGTATGAGGACCATGCTATCAGACATTAATCAGGCAAAAGATGAGCTAGGCAAAACCCTCTGAACTTAATACTATTGAAATTAGATCTGTCTATGGGATATTGTCTTTGCTATTTTTTTGATAGCTCAGACGTTGTAATCTATCTTTCTGAATTCTGTTCTGTTTTTTATGAACCCATGCTGCGATACTGAATAGATGGAAGATTCATTAATTTGCTTCAGTAAAGAAATTAACATTAAAGTAAATAAAAGAAGTTAAAACTGAAGAAATTAATGAAGTTTCTTTAGCATGTTTTATTAAAGGCGGCACTGCATAAAGTCTTTCTGTTTATGTATAGAATGGAAGGAGTGGAGGTTGATTCTGCAAAATCATAGCTTAATATAGACTTTTCTATTAAAGTTTATTTGATGTTCTGTTTTAAGACAGTTTTTGGTGACATTCCAGGAAAAAATTTCTTCCTGGCAGGAATATTTGGACAAACCTTGAGCTAGCCAAATATTATCATGCTTATCTGACACTGCTTTGTTGTTCAGCAACTAATCGAAGACCTGTTTTGGAAAGGTTTTGGTCAGCTAAACAGCAAATAGAAACAGTGCGGTTTATCATGAGGAACAGAGGGCTTGAATATTGTTTTATAATTACTGAATGCACTGAAATATGTATGGTGTTTTAGACAAAAATAGATTATATTAAGATTTATGTTGAATCTACCACTGGCCTAGCATGGGTGTTTCAGGAACTAATCCATTACTCTTCATGAATTCTTTTACAAAATGATGATATTTTTGAATATTGGTTCTTTGCTACAGTATAAATCCTTGAGAGAACACCAAAATCAAAAATTAAAGACAATCTGATGTTTTTCTTAGAAAAGATGTGAGTCTGGTATAAGGGCTTGTTATGAGCTACAGAGACCTTTATTTCCAGTCCAGGATTGGGATTTGGAACAGCTTGGTCATGAATTCTGAGTAACGTCTGTGAAATGAATTATTTCCTCAGTCAAAGCTCTACTGAGCCAATAATGATGCCATTTGCAATACAACTATCTGTGATGAGAAACAGAAATCTGCATAGCTATCAATTATAATGGAAATGCCTTTAGATAATATGCTAAGGAAGACCTTTGGTATCTTTTTGATATCTTTTGAAACTATCCCTAATTTCTTATTTGCTTACCTATCAAATATCAGAAATGAGTTCTATATCCTGATTCAATTCTGTTGCTCAATTAGTGCTTTCAGAAACTGATCTGAGTAAAGTTGCTCTTTGATGTCACTGTGACTCAGTATAGAATATGAACTGTTAAAGTTGATGGGAACATTAGTGACATGTAAGGGTTAAAGAAAAACACCCATCATTACTGGAGATCATTTGATAAAGTGTTGCATAAATGCTGAACACTTTTCTGTTATAGTGGAGATGCTTACCAACTGTACTAAAACTGGTTCTTAACAGACGTGGTTATCTGTCATGTTTTCAAATGGAAAGCTATTATGGAACATGGGACTTGGACAGAATTTCAAATACTGGACCCCAGGGTGAGCATGGGTCTGTTCACTGTGCTGTTTTTTCCTAAGGATAATAATTGGCAGAATAAAACATAGAATAGCCTTAGGGCTGTTACAAAATATAGTCAGTGTCTATGGATAGAATCAAGACTGGGAAAAGATCATAAGAACCAGATGAAGACTGAAGCTGGTTTGTTTTTTTTTTTTAATTAATGTGGGTTTACTTTACAATGAATATTTTGTGAGGATGAGACAAAATATCTCACTTCTGAAGGTACCTTGACTATCAGGAAAAAAAAAAATGCTCCGTCCAAGTTGTCTTTATACAAAAAGGAGCAAGTTGGGGTAGCATTTTATGAAATGGTGTACTGACACAGCGACCAATCCCGAGATGAAAAATTTATCCCTGTATTTGAGGTCAGTTTGAGCTGTCAGACCTCATAAAGTGTTTTGAGCCAGTCTAGACTGCATGTTTGAAAAGCAATGCTGATATCAGGCCTTAATGGACTAATCAGTAGCCTGTTTGTACGGTGGATACATCAGAAGGGGGGCAGAATTTTATTAAATTTGTACTGGCAAATCATTCCCTCTGAGAGTCACATAATTTGATTATAGACCACAAAAACATTAGGAAAAACTCTTAAATTTACTTGAAAGCAAAAAATACCTCTATTGTTACTCTAGAACAGTTATACCTACAGATTTTACCTACTATAGCTCATATTTATTGCATACCATTTACCTTGATCATTGAGCAACTGATTGAAATTGTAGGGGAAAATTTGTGAAGCAATGAACCACTCATCGTGAACAATTCTGATAACTTTAGGGCCTTGAATAAATGATCTATCTCTAATGTAACTGTCAGCTAGTTCTCATGTCTTTATATGGCTAAACCATTTTTCAGATGGTTTGTGCATTTGGAGGGGGGTGGATTAGTTAAGAAATCCGCTTGAGTTTTATCACTTATTTTAATTACTGTCCTGATTGTCCAGACAGAGCTCAGACTTCAGAGACCTCAATGTGGTTGCATAAATTTTTGTCTGTCAAAGCTTTTAAATCATTGGCCTTGGTTCTGTAAACAGATCCATACAGAAAGAGTTTGAGATCTGGTTTTCCTATCTACAGTAGTCAGTGGATATCGGCACACTGAGAAAGAGGAAAGTAGTGTGGGTCTGGGTGTGGGATGGCTGCGCTACTGTAAAACAAAACACAGCAAATACAGATAGTGAGTAGGTGGAGGAAATGCAACGTGGCTGAGCCTTAGAAGTGATGAGATTATTTGGTTACATGAACTAGGTAGCTTGATGAGGGATTTAAGACATGAGAAGATACTTGCATATTTGCATAAATAGAAGCATTACGCGACAGTGGAAATGAAAAGACACTGTAATGCAAAACTACAGGACAAAAGCACATGTTAGACAGCTCAGTTGCAGGAATGTAACTGATAAGAAGCATTAGTAGTGACAAAAATCTTTCTGTACATTAATGTGCCAAATACTTGATTTTTGGATCCAGACCATTTTTGACAAAAAGTGTCCATATGTGGGATTTAATTAGAAGCAAATATAATATAAAGTCAGCAAGTGACAAGTTGATTTGGTTACAAAAGTGATTAGTTTTTTGGGGGGGGGAACGACACAGACTACATCAACCCACTTTGGGTCAACCTCGAGGACCATGAAAGACAACAACAGTGATTTTTTTCATCCTCTGTCCCACCCTCACTGAAAGGATTGTTTTGTCTTAATGGAGCATTTCATTCCTACATGTAAAAAGCCTTCTTACTATCCTATGTGCAGTATTGTAACTGAGCTGTAAATTTCTAATCCCTGTCCAGGATCCTTATCTATCATTTTCAATAGAAACTTTTGGCTGGAAAAGACCTTTAAGATAATCAAGTCCAATAATATGGTATCTGTGCAGCCCAACAAATGTTATAGTTCTACTCGTGAACAAGTCTCATTATATTCACGTGAAGTAGCATATTAATAGAGACAATTGTTTATGGCAGTTGTGACTCAAAATAATAGAAAGTCAGCATTTGTCAGAAGGTACGTCAGAGAAACAATAGCTTCTGCTGTCTTTTGAACTGGAAAGAATTGTTATGCTCTTGTGCAATTTACTGTAATGATTGCATCTGTGTATTAAACATGCATGGAGTGGGAGTGGGGGAAATGTACACTATCATTAAGCTTCTTGTCCTGCCAACTTTACCCTGTGATCTTTAAAATATAAAGCTTTTAGTAGGCTGTTTCCTTGTGGTCAACATGGCTATCTCTATTCCTGAAACCAGTCGCTCACAAAAGGAGGTCCAAGCTTTGACAGTTTCATTTGAGTTTGAATTCCATAAGTCTTCCAAGTTTAAGGAAATCATGGTTTCATTTTTTCAATTTAACTTGAATAAAAGTAGTCCCTTGATTTTTAAAAGAAGAAAGTAATCTGTAGCCTACATACCTGATCCAGAATGAGAAGAAATAATTGTTCAGTAGAGTTGTATTTTGCTCTCAAATTATATTGAAACTTGCAGAGTAAGTTATGTCAAGTGATGATTACTAATGCTGTGAGAGTAGCCAAAACACTGCATGATTTCTCTTTAGGCTAATAATTATGGTAAAAAACATAGTAAATTTCACAGCCGCATAGCTTGCTGAATTTGAGAAGGCTTCAAGCAGAGATAGAGAAAGCATTCATAGTTCCTTTGTAAAGTAAAACTCATGTCTGTCATGCACTGACAAAATAATGAGATTACCCACCCCCATCTCCCGCAACAGGGGATGATACTTTGTGCTGAAGTTTTGCAAATACATTGATTAAAACCAGCCTGGACATTTCAGGCCTAGGCCCTCTAGGTAATGATTATTGCATTTTTCATAGTCGCAACTTTAGTTACTGGGGTTTAAAATGCAGCATAATTTTTTTGGAAGGAAAAAAGTACTGATGGCTTGCCCTTGCAAGAGATTAATTTATACACTTTTAATTCATGGAGTTATTTCCCAATATTGCTCATAATGTTAGCCGACCTGGAAAATGGATATTTGTGGATATACAAAGAGGTAAACTACAAAGGGACAACTGTTTTAAATAAGAGTATCTAAAGTAAAGGAAAAGAAAAGCTGATTGGGAAGAGGGAGTCTCTTTTTTATTTATAAAATCTGTTGTGCTTTTTGTATTAAGCAGTGCTCAAGCTACTACTAGTTGGTTGATTATCCTGCTTGTCTGCTTCATTATAAGAGACACTTGAGCTCCTACTGCTTCAGATAATTTTTTTTTCCCTCAGACCTCTAGACTCAGTCAGATCCTTCATATTTTCCACAGAAAAGGTTTATCTCTTTTTAAAAATATTTAACACCTTACTAAAAGTGTTTAATATTTAACACCTTACACCTTACCAAAGGTGTACTCATTAAAAAGTAAAAAAAAAAAAATTCATAATTTGGACTATTGCATTTTGGTCTGCATACTAACCAGGGGAAACTGAAAGAGCAACATCTACCCTAAATTAAGGGAATTAAATTAAAAGCATTATTAAGTGATAAAATGGGTAACTATACCTCTTGTCTGCTTAAAATTTACTTTGACTTTTCTCTTGCTATTCTGAGATTTACATTTGAAGAAGAAATGATGATGGAGGTAGAACACTGAAACTGAGTGTCATAGTTAAACCCTTATAAAGCAAGTTCAGCATGAAATAATATTCATACTAGGGTATCCCTGTCTCCTGCTCGTCGTGCTCAAGGTAATTTTGAATTACTTTAAGCTGCTGAAGACTAAGCCAAGGCAAGACACAAGTTCACCATTGGTTCTGTCACCTTAGATCATCATGGCATCATTGACTTGGCAAAATTGAAATCCTTCTAAAATGTTTACATACAGAAAAGTAGCAGTCAAAACTGCCAAAGTTACAGATAAATGAAAGAATGAGAAAACAGAGAACTTTAGCTCATGTTAAAAAGTAGATGGTGGAGTGGAGCATCTGTCTTTCACTGGGCATCTGAACTGCTATGACAAAAGCTGTAGCTTATGGACCAAAAAAAGGGAACTGTAATCTCACTGTAAATGCACTGAGTGGACAGTTGAGTGAATCCATTTTGATTGGAAGGGGGCATTTCTCTGAGATCTTATTTCTATTACAAAATTCCCCTCTTATTTTAAAGAGGAAGATGAAATACCATGTATCACGGAAAGTAACTAAAGCCCATTACTTTAGGGTAGTTCAAAATATTAGTTTAATTCCAGTAGCCTCTGTTATCTCTGAAAGACTATCTACTCACTCATAATAATTAATGCAGTTCCTATCCACATATTGCTCTGGGAAGTTCACAAGAAAAAAAAAATTGTTTCAGAAATTCTGAGAACTGGATTCAGAATTTTACTTATGCTGTGGGAAACTTTAGTAATATGTATACTGAAAGGTATCACCCTGTACCTGGTTTAGAGTTCAAGCTAAGTAGTATGAGAGAAGTGCTCTTTCACAACCCAAATTACAGTGATTAAACAGCATCATGTTTTCTAATAGTTAAATGGACTTCACTGCACCTGGTGATCATGTCATTTACATATTGTACACATACTGGTATAAATTGGCAAGTCGGTGATCAGAGGAGCTAAAATGCTGTAGAAATACCAAAACATTTTAAGATGCATTTTAGACTTGTAAACTCAGAAAAATAAGTGTATTGGAATATGTTTTGGCTAAGATATTGGCACACATCTATCAGAGCTACTACCATCTTTTTTGTTATGTTTGTTGCTTTTTAGTGGAGTTTAGATGGCATATGTTCCTGAACTCAACTGTGAAACTCCAGTTGTCAATCGCCAGCAGGCAGGTTGAGTGCCCCAGACTTTTTGTGTGGCTTCTAGTTTGTTAAACCAAATTCTGAATTGTAATTTTGATTTGTAATTCATAACATCTGAAGTACAGAGTTGTAGGCTGAAGTGGAAGCCGTTTTTTCTGCTGATGCTATGTAACTTTTACCATAGTGTAATGGTAATGCTTCATAGTGTTCTTGCTAGAACCATTTCTATGTTACTTCATGTTTTAGCTATCTAATTTTAGAATTATTTATATTTTTTTTTCAATATGTATAAAATATCTTCCTCCTCTTCAACTGGACAAAAGTTGTGGTGGATTGAGTATTTGTAATGCATTCTGAAGTTCTAGGCTAAATTTTTCTTACTTCTAAATATTTTTTATCTAAGCAATTTTAAGTTTTCACATCAAGACTCATGATAATGAAGCGTGAACAAGGCCCTGTTTACATGTGGGAGAGGAAGGGGTAAAGGAATACATGAAACTCTCATTCCACCATTTCCATGTGAAGGGCTCATCCATCAACTAAAACACTCTGCATGGTGATTTTGCAGCCGATGGGACTATATGCCAGATGCAAAAAATTGAATATATTGTATCAAGGCACCTATTGCTTTCTGGACAAGTAGTTTTATCTGAGAATCAGAATAGTGGTTACTAATTTCTATGGAGAGTACTGGGAAGCTATAAATATGGATACAAGTGACACAGCTGTGTGTCCCATTTTTGTTGTGTTATGCCACACTGTGGCAAACAATGCTAGCAGAAGCTGGTCTCAATTTGTTCAAGTGGTTAGTCTAAGTTTCAGCTTCTCCCTTATCCAGCACACACTGCGTGTGTCAAGTTATTAAGTTACTCACGTCTAGATTTGACTTTGGTGAGCTAGGGTTCCAGGCATTTAGGTGACTCTCGCAAGACTCTTATTTGTATTTTTGGTATCAGAATACTTTAAAAATCCAGTCCTTTGTACTACTGCTTTCCTGTTCTCCATTGCTGTATGTCAGATGTAGTGAGGGTATATAAATGTCAGGCTTGTGAGGTACTTGGATACTATGGTAATAAAAGATTGTTAAAACAAAACCAAAACTCTCACCTCAAATAAAACCAAAACCCCCAACAAACAAAAAACTACAGTCCTCCAAACAAAAACCAATCCTCCCAAACACCACCACCCCCAACAAACAAAAAATCACCCCTGCCCCTTCAGAAACATCCATGCACCTGATTTAAAAACCTTAAGTGGATGCTAGGCTTCAGTCTACCATTGTACTCTGCAAACACAATGGGACTTGCAAGTGCATGAAACACTGTGCAGTAGATCGTGGGATCATAGAGTAATTAAGTTTTGAAGGGACATCAGGAGGTCTCTAGTCCAACCTGCTGTTGGTCGGGTGTGGTCAGACCAGGTTGCTCAAATTTTTAAACCTGACTGGATAAAAACCTCCAAGGATGGAGACTCACCTTAGGCAACCTGTTTCAGTGCTTGACTGCTCTGATGGGGAGACAGTTTTTCTTTTTCATATATCCAACCAGAGCCTCTCTTGCTTCAGATTATGCCTGTTGACTTGTACTCCTGCTATGCATCCCTTGGAAGAGCTTGGCTCTTCCTGATGGCCTCTTCAGAGGCATGACTGATATTGAGGTGACAGGAACTATAATTTTAGGTGATTCAATTTGGAGAGCACAGTGCTTGAGGGAGCAGGGAAAGGCTATAGCTCGAGTACCTTATTTTGAACATTGCTGCTGCTGTCTGTGTCCTAGTGGAAGGATAAAGGTCACACGTTGAAAGAAATCAGTGGAATTATGAGCTGGGAGAACACTGATCTTTCTTTACTACTTAAACTGAAAACACAAATAACAGAGAGCAGCCGACACTAATATTGATCCTGATAGTTTTTCAGAAATGGCTTGAAACCATGGCAAACTCACATCAGGTGAGATTAAAGAGCTGACAAATAAGCTTTCCTAGTGTCATTTTTTTTCTTCGTTGTTTCAAAAGTTCTTATTCCAGGGTGATGTTTTGCCAACTCCACATTGTTCCCTGGTGTGCTGACCGCCCCTCAGGCCATGCTCTGTGTTCCTCTGAATAGGTCATGAGAAATTCAACTCTCAGCTATAAAGACATAAGATCAGTGCTTTACCACCAATTTACATAAGCTCTGCCAAGTTAATAGCATACAAATAATTGTAAATAATTAGACAAATGTGTGTATATATACTAATGCAGTGTTCAGGAGACTTCTGGGTGCAGTTGATGGGGACTCAAGATATTTTTTTTTTTTTTTTTTTTCTGAAAAAAGTGTTCAAATCCTAATTTGAAGCTGGATCCAATAGATGAGACTGAGGGTGTATGGCTGAAATATCCAAGCCCTAGTGGGCTATTTTTTCTACTGACTTCTGTGATTTGGTACCTTTAGATTTCTGACTTTCAGGAACACAGACCGTATTTAAAGACTACTACAGAGTCTGTAGAAATACTGAGGATCTTTGTAAAGAAGATGTAAATGATCCCAGAAACTTAGTTTTTTAAATCTTTACCTTTGTTTTCAAACATAAATTATTGTAGCCTGGTTCAGTTGAACACAGCATGGAGGAGCATGTTTTCGAATATATTGAAGATGTCATAAATAATCTGTAGACTGAAGCACTGACACCATTATTACTCAATTACTGTGAACAACATTTGTCACACATTTTCAAATATGCATAGCTGATGTGTAGTTAGGCTGTCTTCATTGGTGCCCAGTGACAGCACAAGAGGTGATAGGCACAAATTGAAATACAGGATGCTCTGTCAGAACGTAAAGAAAAACTTTTACTGTGAGGGTGGCTGAGCACTGACACATATTTCCCAGAGGGGCTGTGGAGTCTCCTTCGTATTCAAGAGCCACCTGGACATGGGCAGGGTCCAGAGGTCCCTTCCAACCTCAGTTGTTCTGTGATTCTGTGATCAGCTGTATTAGGTTTCTTATTTCATTCAAATATGATTCCACTTTTACTATTTCTGTATTGGGTTGAAACCAACCTTAGTGAAATATTTATTCTCAGAGAAATATTTTTTTTCATAGCTCTACAGAATTGCAGGAACAAAATAATATTTTATGTTCTCTAGGTTAAGAACTCAGAGTATTGAAGTTTAGCCATGTACACATAATTTTTTTTAAGACTTACTTTCCTGCTATTATTCAATAACAAAATCTTTCCCTTGAGCATGACATATCTTAAGTTAATAAAAGAAGAGGATAGGGACTTAAGTAGGCAAAGTTTATTGGTTATTTGATATCTTTCTAAATCTGAGTGCAATTTAAGATAGGGAGATAATGTCTAAGGAAAAAATTTTCACAGAGACCAGACACACAGGATTTAACATGCCTAAAGTATATAAACACTTCTATCAATTGAAACAATCAAATTCAAGTCATGGCAATATGTCATTTTGAAAGAAGTACAAGGACAAGTCTGGTTAAACTTGAGCAACAGAATCACTAAAAGGAAAACAGCTTGAGCATGAAGCAAACTACTGAAATACTATTTTTTGCTATGGGACAAAGGTAGAAAAGATGCTATGAGAGTTCAAGTTGAAGCTCAAAAGAGGATGATTTGGTTTTTTCCTTCTTTTTACAGAAAACTAAACAGGGAGAGAAGAGCTATGGAGGTAAATGTAACATGAAAAAGACCTCTCTTCTCAGTTTAAAAATGTCATGTTTTAATGGAGAAATAACTGGGGAAAAAGGCAAAAAAAAAAAAATCCCTACACATCAACTAGGAAAAATTATACCAAAAATATGGGGAAAACATTTAGTGAGCTTTTCTTTTATTGTGTCTGGTACCACTCAGTCCAGCTGTGACTTTGCAGCACTGCTTTTTTTTTTTTAATTCCATTTCTAAAATGTAAACATACAGGCTTTTCTTTCTTCTTGCATTTTATGACTGAGATTCCAATGCTGGCCATTAGCACAGCGTAATTTTTAGCAAAGGTGAAAAGTGTTGGGTTTGAGTCCCATCTGCAAGTTGTCAAAACTAACATGCAGTTGGATCTAGCCTGAAGGAAGAGAAAAAAATGTTAAATTTTTCTGAACAGTTTATGTTTAGTTTAGAAAAGGTAAATCTGAAAAAATAAAGATGATAACTTTCATTAACAACTGATCATTATTTGCCACTGCATGGTCTCTAATTTTGTTTAATTCATGGTGAGGGGCCTAAAACCAGACACAGTATTCGAGGTGCAGCCTCACCAATGCCGAGTACAGAGGAAGGATGACTTCCCTCTCCTGCTGGCCACGCTATTTCTGATACAACTTCAGAAATGCCTTAACTTGCTATGTGAGCTATTCTAGCTCACTTAAAACTTAAGTTGCAGCTATTAAGTTCTGATTTTCTGGGAATCTAAATTTGCATGCAAAGCCAAACTTCTAGCACTCCATTTTATGTGGAACCAAAAGAACTTTTTCTTGAGCAGAAATGGCTAATTTCGAAGCACTCTGTTTTATCTTACAAGTCACCCAGACTCCTAACTGCACTTAGTGTTGTTCTGATCTCTGGATGGTGATACCTTACAGGCTACCTGTCTGTCGCTTTTCAACTGCTTGCATCTATTTTATCCTTTTGAACTTGTTCAGAGTGGAACCAAAAATTGAAATGGTTGCAAAGCTGGACCTATAGATTTATGATGATGAACAGTAGCATTTAATCTTCAGAGGTTAGCTGTAGAGGCCAGGATCTTGCTGCCCCAAAACACTCACTAAATTGTCTCCTGGAAGCATGACATGCTCTTTCATATCTTTATCTTGCCGTTGATCACTGAAAACAGATATTTTCAAAAAAAAAAAAAAGTATACAGAGCGAAGGGTACATAGGAAGAAGAAATTTTTGTAATCTCAATGAGAAGTCCTTATAAATTGCTTGAAGTAGTAGTTATGAAAAAGATGGAACCTAAGGAATATTAAGTTTGTTATGCTTCTTGATGATGGTATTGATGAGCTGAGCTTAGAGTAGCATATTATGCAGGAACAATGTTACTGTAAGCATCGCAAAATCATGAGTTCTGCCAATAAGCTTAATGCATGATTTTCTGACACAAACAATAGCATTGTGTGAATATTGATTTAGTAAGTTTGAAAAGTGACAGCTAGCTCAAATGCTGTATGTCTTATGTGTACATCTTTCCACAGGCTTGTTCAGAGTAGGTTTCATAACACGGTGATTTCAGATACAAATAGTCCTCATGACCAGCCAAGAGTGACCTGGCTCAGTTTTCCAGACAGGATTAGTTTTTGCTTGATTGATTTCATTTGAGTTATGTACTAGTTCCTGATATTTTAACTTGTGCAGACAAAATGCAGTTGAAGCAGCAGGGATTAAGCCAGATTGATTCTTCCCTCTGACACTTAAGCTATTTAGTTGGAAACAAATGTCTCTCTCACACTCGGAACAGCAGGAAAGTCCCTTGTATAACATCCAAGTACTTGAGTAGTTTTATATTTTGGGATAGTGACATACTTCTATGTTGCTTTTGACAGCTACTTAAATGAAAGATGAGTAAGCTGTCCAGCTTCAGTAAAGTTTGATCAGATACCACAGGTAGAGATGGCGTTTGATATGTAATCTAAAGTGTGTAGATTTCGCCCAAACCAAAGATTGTTATTAACCAATGTCATATATGCACTACAGCAGTTAACACATACTGTATTTCTATAATCTGCACCTTTGTGGAACATAAAATAGAGCACTGAAAAACGTTGAAAATATGTGTTAACTGCTAACTGAAAAAAAGAGTGGATTCTGAAAGTTGGAGTGCTTTTCCTGTTTCATTCAAAGGAGAACTCATGGAACAGCTTCTTGGTACTGCTTTGGAGTATTGCTTTAGTACTCGCAAAGTCTTTGAATTGCAACTAGTCCTTCTGCAACACTTCAAATGAGCAAAGACACACAACAGCTGAATACTAAGGCAAGGTACCTGTTCCTTTAAGGAGAGATTTGAGATCAGGTTAGCCTTTTGTATGTTGCCTGACAAGTGACAAAACGGTTTTTAGTTAGAGATTAAAGCATTTTTCAATGGTCTGGTAAAAGCCTTTGTTCTCCAGAAACAAAGCTTGAGTATTATTTATGGGCTATAATCTTTGGTACCTCTGCAATCGTTACCTAATAAAAGAAATTGTAATCCCATCATTGATAGTAGCACAAAAATAATCTACTCGTCATTTTTTAAAATTAATTGTATGTTTTCATAATCGCAAATGACAGATTTGGTTTTTTTTAAATCCTCAATACTCTTCAAAAGCCATAGTTTCTCCATTGGTGATTTATTCCAAAAGCTTTTATCTACTTAAAAAAGGAAATTTCATATGAGACAAAATTTTGTCGAGAAGGCTATTTTCTCTAACAAATAATGTTTGTTTCTAATGGCTGAACTTGTCTTGGATGCAAATAAATTTAACAGTCTATAACAAGATGATATTGATTTATTAGAGAGTCTGTTAGCTATTAAAATAGAAAATCTGTAGGTTGTTATGTGCTGTTTCCTGGAATGCCTGTCTTTAAATCCAGAAAACTAAATTACCGTTTGAAACAATGTGTCTGCTAGGGGAGCTAGTATGGTGAATCCATTGAACTGTGCTAGTGAGTTTTGTCATGCTAGTATAATATGACAAGCAAAGTATTCAGAGAAAAGCTAGGCTCTGAGACTGGCCTTCCTTAATTGTTAATCTGAATCATGTTTCTCTCTCAACCCCTGTGCTTTACTAAATTTCCTCCCATCTCCATTTTGATGGTGTCATTAAAGTGATCTCTACAATGAAGCCTTTTGCATGTGCACTGCTCTGTGCCTGACCAGATGCCTTTAATGATGCATGATCTATGCTCTTAAACTGGAAAAGCTGTTCATCATTCCTGAAAAGTCATTCTCTTATTCTTTGATTAATCTCCTAATGAGGCTCATGCTTTGGCTTACTTCAATGTGTATTCCAAAAATAGTTTAGACATTGAAACCACCCTCATAATAAAGTATTTGCAAGTCACTAAGCAAAGGTGGAGAAAAGAAATCCACTGCACTAAACCTATTGTGAGTACACCATTAGAGGCTGGAAAAAACAACAGCATAAGGGCAACAGCTGATCTTACAGGGCAAAAGTCATTAGTATAAAATTATCTGTATGAAGATGCAACAATTGGTGGAATAGGAGAAGCAAAGGAACAAATTTAAAAAATACATTAGAAGAAAGTAATTTTTTTAAAAGTCCTTCCATGCTCATTACGTAAAGTTGGTATAGGTGGTTTCCTCTTTGATCAATAACATTTTCCAAATTGGAAGTGGAGTATAGGGGTAACAAAGTGGACTGATACTGGTCTAGAGATGCAAAGGTAATTATTAATTAATTAGGAATCTTAATGGTTTTTAAAGTGGTATGAAGAGTAATAGAAATTTTAAATGCTTTTTCAAGTGTAGTGAGCAATAAAAGTCAAAGCCTAATGACAGACTTACAAAAAAATATCCTCTTATTCTTTTTTTTTTTAATCTGGAAACTAAAAACCAATTATCTTAATATGGAAAATAAAACCCAATTATCGGAAAGGTGAGAAGCTGGCACAACAATAGAAGGAAATATGTTGCAATACACTGTGACATACTACAGACATAGGAATTGCCTCAGGCTAATCTGGTTGTCAGACTAAATGCAAAAAAACCCCCCACAAACCCTCAAACCCACAAACACTATTCCCCCACCTCCTCAGGATTCCTAAAACGCTTTTTGGTTTGTTCTCTGGTGCTCTTCACATAGAAGTTTGGGGGATATATGTAGCCTTTAGACATGGTGAGACTATGGAAGCTTGAGCAACCATGTCTGTAATGATCATTGACAGTCAAAATTATAAATATCTGTGGTAGGACTATAAGAATATGGAATTTTGAATTTTTTCAGACAATGGTCCCAACAGGTCCTAGAGGTAAGCAAATATTTTGATCTGCAGCAATATTTAGTTATTCTTTGGGGAGGTTTGCCTGATCTTTAATGAAAGTATTATTCTTTATATTTAATAAGTATAAATGACAACCTAAATTCACCCTATTCAGAACCTTCCTATAATCTGATTGCTGCATTTACTAATGGTGGTTTAAGACTGTACTTGCCATATTTCATAAATATGTATTGAGCATTGAAAAGACAATGTAATCAGTATGATGGTGTTTCACTTATATTTTGCAGACAGGTAAATAAAGTGGTCCTGACTTAATTTCGATAGAAAAGTATTGCAAAACATAAACTACATTGTACTAATGAAACAGCAGCAATAGCTGCTGGAAGACTAGTCTGGACTTTAACTGGACATTTTATCCCATGCGTAATTCTTTGTTATACGTTAGGAATGGATACAAGAGCAGTGAATGAAAGATCATATGGTATGAGTTGTAATTTGCATGAATGGGTTGTTGTTTTGTGTTCTGAAGACAAATTTAGCAGTTATGAAAGAAGCTGCTAGAGCAAACAGCCAACACTGAAGTATATGCATCTTATAAATTTTTTGTGTGTTGTTTTACATATGTATTTCTAGTCACTGAGGCACAGCCAATGTAATTAACTTCTACTGTTGAGAGAGCTTAAGCTCAGGGTCTAGAAGTTTGATCTTTGGTACTTGAAAATCGTGATGAGTAAGCCTGCTCAATGGTCTGTCTCAGATACCTTGTTGTAAAATATTTGTTAAAAAAGCAAACAGTGACAAATCAGAGAGAATCTTCCTTGCCAGCAGTCAGGGATTAATAGGTTATCTTTGGAGAAGAAAATGTTGGAAAAAGGTTTCTGTTTTGAGAGATACACAGTTCGTTGGGGTGTTTTCAGGTTCATAAAGCAAGACTTGTAATTCACAGAATCGGCATACTTCTCTGCAGTTTCTTATACTGCTATGCTTGCTAATTCATAAAAAGTATATTCCTGAGATGAATAGTTTTATACTTTCTGCAACAAGAAAGAAACCAGATGAATAAGCATTGATTAAGTGACTGAAAAAGCAGTGACTGAAAAAGAAGGCAGGCAAACTCTGTTAGTATCTTTTACTCCCATCTTTCTTTGCATGCTTGGTCTCACTTTTTTTTAAAGTTCTTCACAGCCATGTGAAGGCCTTATTGGTTTACATGTATATATCTGTTTGTACTGGTGTACCATTTCATCTTTTGTGAGCAAAACGACCAAATCCTGTCCAAACATGTATTGTGTCTTTACACATCAAATCATGTAAATATGGCCAACATGCAAGCACCCGGTGGGAATTTCAGGGTAGATTCTAGACTGACTTGTTTCTGTTTCTATGTTGAAACTACGTCATTACATATTCCCTTCAAAAAGTTCTTACATGAAGAGTGGGGGTTTTGTTTATTTTCTGTGGAAAAATCCTGACCTTCCTTACAGAAAGTGTTTTAAAATGCTTTCAGAAATCCTTGAAATGTTCTAGAGCAGTATAAAACAGGCTTGAAAAATATTCTATATATGTGTTCTTCTTAGGAATGAATTGTCTAAAGAAAAAATTAGAGGGTTTTTCTGCATCCTGAAATGAAAAGCTTCAAAAAATTAGTTCTGATATTCCCTCAGTATCCACGAGATGGTTCCCCAAAGTTAATACTAATTAAAACAAAATTAATCAAAACCATAAATTTTCTAACTTTCAAAACAGACAAAATCCTTATGCTTATTATGAATTACAGAAACTGATAAGATTCTGCACTTTAAGAAACTATGTTCAGGGGTTTTTTTCTGATGTTAACCTAATACCATAGTTCTGTATCGCTTGGAAGAGTTCTTTTGGCAACAGTCATTGACTTTGATTAATAATACATTGTTTTATACAAATAAGCAGTCTACTAGGAACTTTTTGACATACAGGAACAGTCTAATCATTTTTGCAGAAGATAGGAGAAACTTTACGATAATCAGATGCCACTGGCGAATGCTATTGGGTTTTAATGTAAAAATTCCGTAGAGCTTTTATGTTGTTCTGAAGTTCCCTATGCCATTTCTATTCCTGCCCAGGAGACTGTACACCATTTGCATTATGGAAACATTGTCACAGAAACTGAGATCTCAGACATCACCTGAAAAGGTCTTAGTAGTTTTATTTTACAGAAGTGTCAAAAAAATAAGAAATTAAAATATCTGACTGTTCCATTAATTCCTTATAAAATGGCCTTTGAATTTCATTTTAATGAAGCCAAAATAAATTCAGTTTGCTCTCAGGTTGCCATTGTTCAGTATTGCATATTTCCCACTTAAGGAAGGAGGAAATGAGGGAAAATATTGCACAACAGAAAAAATCTAAAATAAGCTAGAACTACAGTGAAGTGATTCGCCTTGAGTCTTGTGTATGTTATGCAAGAGGACTGGCAGTTTGGTGCACTCTCTGGTATCACTTAAGTCTGAACAATTTAAGGCAATCATCAGTTTAAAGTTCAGACTATTTCCTATATGTTCTGGCCCTCTAAAACCTAGCAGTGACATTTCTGTGGGTAGTGGCATGTAACCATGGCTTGTGCAGTCGGGCTCTGTTTCAGGTATCTAGCAATAAGGAAGTTAATCTGAGTCTATTCTGTCACTTCTGTTGTTTTGCGGTTTGGGTCTCGCACACCTGATCTTTATCTCACTGAACCTCTATGAACCTTGATGCTTCATCATTTTGGATCCATCTAGGGCATATAATGTTTTGTCTTGGAGTTCATGATCTTAATTTGACTAATATGCTTTAAATGTTAATGCAATTTCCACAAACTTTTGTTTGAGGACTTGAGTGTTTACAGTTTACCATAAAGTTCCAGCACAACACTTGGAAAAGGGTTAGGTTAACTCCTAAAATCAATTAGCTGAGTTAGTTGCTAAATAAATTAAAATGGGACCTAATTGAAATACTTATTAAAATAAACATTTGCTGTGAGGATTGATAAGTAATTTTAAGTAACTGCATTTTAGTTACTCAGTTTTAAAAAAAATTCTCTGCTTGCTCTAAGGAGGCAGATCTCGAAATATTTGTCCAAGGCAGAATATTATGTGCTAATGGCATAGTTTGAGTCAAGGACAAATTTCTGAAATCGCTCTAAATGTTTATTTGAACAGTCTTAGCTTAGCATATACTTTTGCTATGGAAGGACTTCCAAGTATTCTGCTATGAATAAATCTTCATTTTCTGTGCCTTGGAGTGATTGCTGTGTTTGTGTTCTAGCAGAAGGAGGAGTTTTGGAGACTTGCATCCTTTCTCAAAGAGAAACTGTGCTATTTTGCCAGCCTTGAAGCTGATAAATACTGTCAGTGCTGTTCCTGAGTTGTGTTGTTCCTCTAGGACTGGTGGCCATATGCTTGTTAAGATACCAGTATTCCTTGTACTGCCATTGCCAGTCAGACAGGTCAGTTTTCTTATGACAGTCTGTTATAAGCCATCTTTTAAGCATATTAACCAGTGAAGTCAATATGTCCATTAATTATAATTATAATTTCTGGGTAGATTTAGCTTTGTTCCCCTGCCAGACCCTGTGTTTCAGCATCAAAAATGCATGGCAAATTTTATCAAAAAGATGCATTTCCTTTGAGCTGTTACTCTGTTTACAGACATTCTTAATATAATTAACTCAGATTCATAATGCCTGTCACAAATGACAAAAGTAATTAATTCTGAAATTTGGACTATGGGACTTTATGTGGAATACTTACCTTCAGGGGATTATGTCTCAAAAACATTTTGGGTCATCATTTATTGTGTCTGAGTCTAATAGCATGCCAGGTTTTGTAAGGTTTCAATTATGATGTTTGAATAATGAAGGAAGCAAAGAAAAAGTAACTGTTCCATGTTTATTGTATTAATTTCAGTCAACAGAGAAGGAACACTTTGCACTGGGGGCTACGAACATGCTAACTGCAATATTCCATGAAGCCTGCAAACAAAAGTAGGTTATGTTTCCAAACTGAGTGAAAGTTTCTCATGCAAACAGGCAATTAAAGAAACCAATATGACTTGCATGCTGAAATACAGTAAATGCACACCTGCAAGTTGATTTTTTTCCCTCTAATTCTGTCAGAATGCATACACAAATGGTCTTAGAAACAGGGTTTTTTTAGGTACTAAGTTTACAGTAATGCTTGAAATATGTGGCCAAAAAGATGAAGTCCCTCATAAGCAAAAATATGAAGCTGTAATTTAAACTACTTGCTTCAGACATTGCTATCTGCTGTAAGCACATCTCAGAACAAAACCAAAAGCCCATGCTGGTGTTCAGTAATTTTCCCTCTCACACTTGAATTTCCTAGTCTTAGAAGTGGAACTGATGTTTGCTCCCTGTTTTGTGGTTTAATCTAGTGTTCAAATTACCTTGGTCAGTGGTAGTGTATCCACTTTTGAGGGTGGTTATATCACATGAAGCGGTTTAGGACATGTCATTCTTTTCATTGGGAACACCAAGTGTTCAGGTGTACTGCAAAATGACTGCAGTGCTCATCTGCCATGGAAAGAGGGGCAGATGCTCCATCTCCTCTCTCAAGTCTGGCTTAAGAAGCAGCTTAATACTTCAATCTTTTCTAAGCAAATTTTCTTAAAGACAACCAATGTGGTTTTTTAAGCGCCAAAGAGGTGAACTATTTGTGGGTGTGTGGTTTTTTTTCTTTCTGTTCCTGAAGTCTTTGAATAAAGTCTGTCTATGTTTTCTGTCTATATTGTGATGTATAGTGTTGGAGATCAGGATCCATAAAACATTAGTAATCTTGGAAGATTCTTGTAATTCTATTTAAGAAGTATGCTACTAGAATGGCAGGAAACTTCTCAATAGCCTGGAAATAGTATCTCTTCGTTTAATAGCTAGAGGCAAAGATTTTTATATTGTAAGTTAGGAAAGCTTAGTCTAATATGACCAACTCATAGCCTGACTACATATAAATTTGAATAAATTCAGTGTTATTTGCTTTTCTTATGCTTTTTCTTTGCTTTTTATTCTAGACCTTCTGAATATTACCAATTTCTGTGCTTTTTTATTTATTAATAACAGTTGATTTTAAATTCTGATGATTTGTAAAACCTGATTTATTGTCTTTATGCAATAATATGTAGACATATAAAAGTTAGAGTCTCTACATTTCAGACGTGATTGCTTAAGGGTAGAAATTTTGAGCTGTGTTCTACTGCTTGAATAGATGACTTTAACCTGCTAATGACACCTTTTCTATTTTTATCCCTTGTATCATTATTCTTAATAGTTGTCATCATTATACTGGATTAATTGCTGACTGCAGGTGACTATGAAACTGTAGCTTTCAGTTTGTCAACCAGTGATCACTTGTGAAGTAAATTGCCAGTGTGCAGCTTCTGAATCTTTCAGAACAGTCAAATCTGAAAATGTCTGGCTTTGGATACTGCCTTTAGACTTTTAAATCTTGCTTGTTTGCAACATTTGATATTTAGGGAAATGTATTTTAATGAGGATGACAGGAAAACTCCAAACTAATGTTTTGAAAATGGTTATGTAAAATTAAGTAAGTTACTTTGGGGTGAATTTGTTCAGTAATATGCTTGAATAATTAAGTCTGTGATTGCTCATCCTCCTGAAAAGGATGTGCCAAAGTGCCGTTTATTGTATCAAACTGCAGCTCAGTTCATTAACACCAGATCACAAATACTCTCATGTGAGAAACATGGAAGCTACTTGGTGTGGCTTCCAATGTAGTATTGAAGTCAGAATATACTTTATAATCAGAAAAGAAAGGAACTTTATTTAAATTATTTTGAAGATAACATAGTAAATTCAGGGAAATTTTGCAGACGTTAAGAAATGGTTTTCAGCTCTGCAGTAAATTAAGTGAACAAAGAGGAATTTATCATGTGTGGTTTGATGAGCTGCTGTCTCTCTGGAGTACTAAAAAAAAGTAAAAATCAATGAAAACACATTAGAGACCATGCAGCAACCATCCTGTTGTCTAGGGATATAAGCTATATGGCCCAGAAGGCCCTTTTTTTTCTGAAGTGTATGATTCTGTCTTTCAATAACTAAAGCCATTTTCCTTATATTTCTTTGACTTTGCCCTAATGTTTTCTTTTCTGACACAGGAGTTTCACAGCTGTTAAAAGCAAGCAGAGTTAGTGAGAGAAAATGTAATGCTTTATTTTATTTTAAATGAACAGATGAGACTTTTTTGTGTGAGTTCCATAGTAAATGCTCAGTCTAAAAAAACCCACAAACTGTATATAGTAAGCCCTCACTGTGGAACTTACTTTAGCAGTAAACAGGCAGATTCACGTGCGGGAACCACAGAATAATTGTATGCTGCTGATCACTGAGAGAATTTGCCTTGGTTAAGTGCTTTCCTTCGGTCAAAAACTAGCTCCAGGCAAAGTTTCTTTTTTTCTGACAGTTATGCCCAGGGTACATACTGCAAGATGAGTTACTTTGGTCTGGGCAATTCCAAGATGAGAAGGTTAGCGGGTAAGATAAGGGAAGTCTGTCAGTGCCAGCATATTAAACTGCCAAAAGGGCGAACACCGTAACTACAGCTTCAGCAAGACATTGTCCATGTGCGGCTTCTAAGTCTTTCTATACAGGGTAAATAAAACCATGATGCTAGAAAATATGTTGACCCCGTATCACTGTTTTCCTTTCAGTTACCAAGTGAACTAATGCAAGGCCCTGAACCACAGTGAAGGTGCAACTGTACCAGCTACCACCATCCTCAGCAGTTTGTGAAGTTGATATGCCTCCTACAAAAGACTGAAGAGAATCATGCGCTTATGACTAAAGGCAAGTTGCAAGTCACTTACACTTTGGAGTATGTAAGAACATACCTGAGTATAAATTAGGTATTTTACCTTCCTTGAGGGTGTGTGAATTGATTGTGGCTCTGTAGACTGAGTTTTCTCTTTTCCTTTGGGCCAGTTTATATGCCTATAGTAACTGCCTTTTAGGAGCGCTAATGCTATTCTAACAGGCTGCTGTTTGAATGGAGCAATGCTTTCTAATGGAGCAAGGGAAAAAGCAAAAGTTGCAGTGCCATTCCCTTGCATACTGTATGTATATATATACACACACACACTTACCTGTGCTGAGCTAAGCAAAGTCCATCCCATGGAGTCATGTGGTAAAGTGAAAAATCATTACTATGACAACCCCACAGTGAGTGTAAGGAACATAGGGCTCACTGCAGCTTTTTGAGTTCAGTGAGTCAAATCCATAAACAGCTGGCCTTTTTGTTTAGCTCTGTGGGTGAAGTAGAGTAACAGTCCATTTATACTCTGGAGACTGCCTGATGTGTTTATAGGAAAAAATATCCAGCATATATGCCTCTGACTTTTTCTTCTTTTAAGCACATATGATGAAAAGTGACAGAAACAAGTTAATGGAATTTGTACATCTTTTTTCTTCCACCCCCCCGGCCCCACCCCAGTGGTCCTTTTCTGTATTTTAGGGCACCTAAAACTCTTTCTCTCTGTTAATGTGCCTATAATTTTCAGTTGTCTTATTTTATCCATAGCTCAAGTGATGGAGGCTATTAACATTTGGCAGTGAGTAGCAGATGATACACAAGGGGGCAGCTGCAGACAGTTTACAACAGGAAGCTCTCCTAGGCAGCCACCATTTCTTTATCTGTATGGCAAAATTTCTAAGCTGTCTGTGATGCAAATAAAATCCTCACTGTGAAATGGGTTGTGTACTGCCTGCCTTTTCCTGCCTGAAGAAGCTGCTGCTTCATACAGATGTGCTGGAATCCTGTCATTCCTTCCTACCTGCAACACTTTTGCAAGGGAGGAGATTAAGGGGATGAGAGCCCTTAATCTTAATTTATTAAAGTATTCTTTGACCTTCTTTCAGGGCCCTTATCCTCAACCAAAAGGCAGTTTTCCTTCTGTTTGCTTTTAAACAACAAATAGAAACTTTAAAAGTGCTCTTGATTACTGTTACGACTTGCCATTCACCTGAATTAGTCATTTGTCATAATGGTCATTGTGGTCAGTTTGCAACCAACTATCGTGGTCACTTTTTACGTAAAGCAAGAAAATACTCACTTTGAGATACTACCTATGGATTTACTTTCCAGAGTAGAATGGCTTAGTTCTGAATAAGGAAGACCATGAATATATTTTAAGTTTTGTTCCTTCTCGGCTGGAAAACTGAGTTAAAACACATTGATGGGATGCCTTCTCAGAGTTCCCCATGAATTAAATTTGTATATGCTATATCAAGGAATTCTGTAGTTTGGAAACTATTTCAGATGTTTAATTACTCTATGTTCATGTGAGCACAGATATTTTCACAATCATGGTTTTAATCTGTTTTGCAAACTCAAGTTTTGTTCAAAATCCAGATATTTTTAACTGTTGTAAAGAAAAAATTAAACTGTAGTGCCTGCAACTAGAGTTACTAAGAAAATGACTGAACTAATGCCTCTTGCTTCCTGTGCTACTGAAGTGTGTGTTATCTTGGATCCCATGTGCATCCCGACGCTCCAGCAACAGATATGAGATTGTATCACCAATGGTAGGTAGGATGCTAAGAAAAGTTTAGATCTCAGAGTTTCTAAGACTGATCAGACTGTTCTTAAACAAGATCCTAGTCCTGAATACACTTAAAATTAACAGAAGTAACAAGGCTCATCCATTTGGAAGCAAGACTGGTTTTAGGGACAAAAGTAAGGGCTGCTGGCCATGGTTGGAATCTCCTTGAGTTGTAGACATGGAGAAGGCAAATCTCCATTGTGACTAAGAGAATGATGCAGCCCTAATCCTGAAGAAAACCTGAAAGGCTTTTTATGATCAGATCAGGGTTAATTCCTTGGGACTCCACTGATGGCACTTAATGTTCTGCAGCCTCTCATATTGACAGTTGCATCCACCTTTTGCTGTTTAAT
Organism: Gorsachius goisagi; assembly: GCA_018403395.1. Classification (NCBI taxonomy): domain Eukaryota; kingdom Metazoa; phylum Chordata; class Aves; order Pelecaniformes; family Ardeidae; genus Gorsachius; species Gorsachius goisagi. The sequence goes on along the minus strand of BOSO01011395.1, from coordinate 200,995 downwards.
AGTTAAGGCGTAAAACCAAGATGCCTGGTTTTAATGTAAAATCCTGCAGAGACGTGAACCAATGAATTCATCAGTGAAAAAACTGTATCCTGAGTGGGCAGGCTTCTGTACTTGCCACTGACATACCTGCCCAGACCTGCTGTCAGAGACAGGATGTAGAGCAGATCATTCTCGCACCTGGTCCAGTTTGGCGATTGCTGTAAAAGGACACCAGGATGTGTTAGCCAGTGCTCTGCTGCTTTCCTTGGTGAATGCTGTGAAACTATTTCAGGACAAATTTAAAACTGTGGTAATTATGCATCATGTGGGATGCTCTTCCATTTTACTTTCTGGTAGCTGTCTGAAAGCAAATAAATGACTTATAGAATTAGATTCAGGGACAAAAGAATTGGAGACCTCGTCGCTCTATTCCTTTCCTGGAGTTATAAAAAGTGATATTCAAATGTGATCTTATTATTCTCCTTTATTGTTTAATATGTTCTGCTGTCTAATTTCTTACAACCTTATCTATGCAAGTATGGTTATTTAGTAAAAAAGCAAAATCAGAGATGAAGAAGGCTCTTAACATCGCTGTTCACACCTTTGGGGTAAGGAGCTGAGATGTTTATGCCAGTTAATCCTTCACTGACGTGCACTGAGTGTTCCTTCACTAATCACACTGAGTGTTCAACAGGATGCAAAATAGGCACACAGTGCAGAAGTCTAAAAGGAAATGATTTTCTCCATTTGCTATTCTGAAAGTAAATGAGTTGATTTTCCAATGAATGTGGGCCCTTTTTTACATAAAGCAAGAAAAATCCTGAATTATTAATGGGTTTCTCATTTATTTCAGTGGTTGATTATCCTGGAAGGAAGGAAACTAAAGTTTATTCTAAAGGCACTCTTTCTTTATTTGTGCAATGGGAACATTGCACTGGTAGTTATAGTTTTACTAATTATACTTACTCATTTGTTTAATCCTCATAAGAAGAATATCATTTAAGTCTGGTTTGCTGTTTGAAACTGTAGCTATATTATGAATTCTAAGCAGGGAAGAGGTCAAGTCTGTTTGTGTGATCTTGTCCCTGATTCTCTGTTAGGTGCCTGGGAGGTTCCTTCTGAAAGAAAGCTCAGTCAATTTTGAATAATTCAAACAGTCCATAGACCTTAATGCTTGTATAGTGCATGTTACAGGAAAAAATGTAGAAGGATTTCTAGCCTTGATACTGGTTGCATCTTGCTATCACAGTTGTTTGGTTTATTGCTTTGCTAATAAAATCCTTAATGTCTTTCTGTCAAGTTAATTCTCACTGATAAATGTAGAGGACTGCTCTGTTTTATTCTGCTTGGAGATAGTGTTTTCTTTTTTAAAGTAGGAAATGGGTTTGTTCTTTTTTCACACAGCCAGATCCAAAATGCTTCTGAAGGAAGAAGACATTCTCCTTGTTGGTTTAAGCAGACCTTGGATCAGGCTTGTTACTAACAAACCTCAGAATTTGAACACATCAGCAAAGTACTAAACCTGGTTCTAGATTGTCATCTGATTCCTGTGGTTTTCCTAGGTGAGTTAACTTGTTTTACTCGCAAAGTATTGACGGTCAATTGCTTTTAGTTTATGCATACACTTGTGATTTATTTGAATGTTTTAATGTGTGCAAAATCAGAGTAACTGACAGTGGGTAAGACAAAGGGCAAATAATTATACAATGTCATAACTAATTGTGTAAAGTTCAGTGAATTTTAATAATTCTTAAACATGCAAACCTAAATGTACCCAACAAAGAATTTATGTTCTGTAAAAATCACTATTTAGCCCATGTAAGGGCAGAAAGGGTTCCATTCATGTAACACTATCCATAGAAATCAGATAACTGTTACTACATATTGCCAATGTTATTAATATGAAGTCTTTCATTAGTTGTGACAGGATTTGATGCTGAGGCTGCAAATAATTAAGTCCTGAATACCTACTGAGCATAAGAAGTTTCAAAGATGGTAACCACACATCAATTTCTGTGGTAACTTTTTGACCCCAAAAACTTCATTTTGTATTCAAAAGCAGCCAAAACTTTTTGAAGGCCAGTTCTTTTACCTGGACTTAACATGATCTCATAACATCATGGGCTGGATCCTTTATAGGAGTGAACTGGCAAGACTGTTGAAATTGGTGTGAGTGTGCTAAAGCATACCATCTAAGACTGCAAGACCTGAGCTTGATAAGAATGAGATTCCTATAATGCTGTCATTACTCTGTTTCCTTACTTTCAAAATGCTTTATTGATAAAGGAAATTCCCAAAAGAAAAATAACACATCTCTTGATTTCTATGGGTGGACAGTATTAGTAGATGAACATCAGTCTACTCATTTGATGAAAGAAGACAAGTGCACAGTTCATTATTTAATAAGGCACAATAGTCTTTGTCAGTAAGTTTTGAGGCTGTTTCTCAACAAGCTTGAATTCATCCACTGAGTTGTATCATATTAGATAGGTAGACTCCTATTTTCTCACTCTTAAGGAAACTGGCTGAATGACACCTGGATTGCTTGCTTCCTGCCAGTTGTAATTCATATCTTCCCACTGTAGTGCATGCTTGGGTATAGCAACTTTCTAATTGTCTGTTTTAAAATGGGATGTGTTTGTTATGCTTCATATGTTAGTGGAAATGCTTCTTGCATTGGCATTTGGGAATGTTCTTCCTTTGTTTTTTCCATGAATTATTTACCAGTTCTGTTATTGCTTGCATGGTCTTTATTATGCCTCCCAAAAGATTTTTCCAGAACACTCTTTTGCTTAAGGACCACGATAAAATGAATGAAGCTTAATATTTGACCAGGAATTTACTTTGTCTTTTAAACAACATTCTGTAGCAACTGGCATATCCTTAATAGTCCCAGAGGGAAAACAAAGAAGGTAGCTGATCTAAGCTGGATATGCATTTAGTATCTTGTAATATGCAAAAAGCCAGCCAAATATTTTTCTTAGAAAATTCTCAGAATGTGACAGCAGGGCTTAGACTTGGAAGTACTTTGCTCAACTTTGAGACTTGCATGACCCTCAGAAGCTCCTAACTCTCACTGGCTTGTGTCGTTTTGGGTCCTAATTTGTTACAACTTCCGATGTAACCCTACAGTTTATCTCCTTTTAACTCCTTCATCGTTGCTGTATATATGTTTTTGCCACTACAAGACAATACTACGAGCAGTTCTGCCCCCCGAGTCCTTCTGCATAGAGGGACTTCTGAATGTGTGAAGTAGTATAAAACTCCTCAGAAGAGAGTTGCTGTTTTCTCAAGATCTATCAAATAACGTAATTACTCTGGCATGTACTTACTACTGGCTCATAATGTGTCTTGTGGGATAATTCCTCACTTTTTACTAGGAGAAAGCTGAAGCAGTTATTTGATAAACCTCATAGAAGGGATTGGTGTCAGAACAATACTTAAAATTTTGGATGACTTGTCACTCAGATTGACAGGTGCCACCTCTCCTCACAGAAATCAGACTGGAATTTGTGCTGAGCATGCTGTCAAAGTGGCACAGCCTCTGTCTTTGATGGCATTGTCTATGATGATGAGAGATGGGCTAAGAACTGCAGGTCACTAGTGATGCGAGCCAGAGGAGTTCTTTTGGGTGCGAATTCGTGTTGCACCTGTACAAGACTTGCTGTATGCACTGGATTGCATCATGTTTTCCTTCCTGCTGGAACCAGGTCTGAAGTCATGTACTGGGGCGCCATTCAGGCTACGCTGCCTCTGGGGTAAATTAAGTAGCTCCATCAGCGAGCTCTCTCTGTGCATGCATAGGGTGCGCCTAGGATTGGCATGAACTTCATTGTGGGTGAAGATACAGCATGGACTTGTGGCCCTGGAACCATAATGGAGTGCAGCACAACCGACCCTCCCCCCACTTCTTTGCACCTCAGTACTCGATACTATAAATACACCCAATATCCTGGAATTTCTAGAAGGTGTTGATTTCAGATTATGCATATGTAAACAAAAGTGTATTTAGGACTTTGAATGCTCTGAGTTTACATGTTTTCTTCCAAGAACCTGAAGTGGAAGAAACACACTGAGTTTTGAAATGGCTTTGACCACATATGCCCAGTAATGTTCTTTGGGACAAATTAGGAAAAAATCTCTTAGCTTTTCAACACTGATAACAGTACTAATCAATATGATGTGGTATTGAGACACTCTATAGGAAAAGCTTTGCTCTTCTAGAATAATGTATTGAGCTTTATTGATCAGGTATGTTGATATACATGCATCTAGTCCCAGACCATGGGACACAAATATGCATCTTTCCTCTGTTCATTTTGATTCAAATACCCTTACTCTGTGGTTTGATCTGTTCCGTGTAATATTAATAGACAACAGAAAATTTTAAAAATACCATCAGCAAGACTAACAAATATTTGCTTGCAGGCTTTGTAGCTTTTCTTATGTCAGATCCATCTTGAGTTGCCTGTTAGCACTTGTTTAGTTTGTGCCTCTGCATGAGCATCACAGATGTGAAATAGTACTGCTTGGTATCAGGCACGTTTGTATAAATTGCCACACTGTGATTTGCCATAAAATTTTCTTGTTGCAGGGCACTCAGCATAGTTTTGGGAACTATAAGAAAGAGAGGAAGGGAAGGGGATTCAAGGAACTGAGATCTGATAGGGTATAGGGAAGGTGACAGAATCTAATGGGATAATTTCCCTGTATAGTATACATGACTTCTGAAGGACAAGTGAGGAATGCTCCTAACTCAGTCCTGCTTACAGTCTATCAGTCAATGAAAAGATCACTACTTACAACCAATCAGTAATGTAAAGTAATATTTTATAGTGTTGTCTGGTGTTTCCACATTCCAATTTCTTCCTCTTTTTTGGTCTTCAATATTTTCCACAATCCTGCTGCATTATGTTCTATTTTCTTATATTCATCATCTGTGTTCAGCTCATCTCATCTCCATTCAACTCATCATTTAATCTTGCATTCTCCCTCCTCTCTCGTACTGTTCCTCTGGTTTCTTCTGCAGTTATTCTTCTTCAGTCTTCTACTTCTGTTTTTTGTATGCTTCAAGAAGAGAGACACTCATACTTCCTGGATGTGGCTCAGTATGAATTTCAAGTTGATAGCATCCTTTTGAACACCATTCTGGATCTAGATGTGTCAACTTTTTCTCTTGTGGTAGGCATTGTGAGCACTGCAGAAGCTTTAGAAGAAATTTCATAGCCTAGCATTTGACAGCAGCAGCATTATTAAAAATAACTCACCTAATGGATCACCTCTCAGGAGAGATGAGACTAAAGGTAGTGCAGGTGAGAATGAAATTAATAGCATCATTAAAAAATAAAATTCTGCTTCAGTGCCTTTCATATGTAAAGAAAGCAGGTTAATGATAATGTATACAAAGGGTAAGATATTATTGGTTTCTCCTTAATTAAAATCCTTGCAGTGAGTACAAAGCCATAGAAGTATGCCAGATCAGAAAACCTCAGAATCTTCATTCTTTGTTTATTTACAGAACAGGAGCATCATGACAGAGTGGTTTTCTGTTTCTTATGTCCTTGGTATTCCTTGACACAAGGCTTAAGAAGCCAGCTTGTTTCCCATGTTCGCTGATGAACAAATTCTATCTATGAAAGAAGAGAGTGGAGAAGGGCAGTATTTCCAATGTATCTGCTTAGACTGCTAACAAGGCTGCTGAATCCTAGGAGGGTAGGAATTACAGCAATTTCCTTTACCCTGGGCTTCTTGGCAGTGCTGTAGTGGGCCAGGATTATTGAGATGGAGATTTTTGGGTGCCAAACACCTTAAGCATCATTTCTGAGATGCTTTTTAGAGGCCTAATTCTTAGAAAATGCTGGATTGCTGCCTCTTCATGGCATCCTATTTTGTGTACTTCAGGACGTTTCTAGTGGCTTCACTGCTGGTGAATTCACCTTACATCTTACTACCAGTCAGAGCTGGTTAGGAAAAGTAAAGGTAGGAGAACCTAGTGATGGTTCATCTTTAAACTCTCTTCATACAAATCTATATGATTTGGGAATTGCTGTGTTAAAGGATGATTTATTTTATTTTTTTAGGATTTAAATTCTGCCTTGAATTTTTGTAGTAACAGCACATGTTTTGACATGTCAGAGATTTGGGATCTACTCAAAGCAGCAATCTGATAAGCTCTGGGCTTAAGCTCTTAAGAGACAAAACCAGAAGTGTTTGTGCACCAGGTGACAGAACTCATGTGTTAGTAGCTATCCTCTTCTAGCATTTTAGAGCTCTTGTAGCTTTGCTTACCAGCTGAGTTACATCCAGGAAAGAGAAACAAACAGTACTTTCTAGACAGCCTATTATTATGTGAACAAATATCAGAAGGAGAAGAAAAGATTAAGTCTGCTTCTAATCTTTTATATTAATCATGCTTTCTGTCAAAGCTGTTGTAAGAGGAAGTTCCTGATGATACTAGCTTGGTTATCAGGAGTATAGCTATGATTATATATGGTTCTCTGAGAGGCAGCTATAGCAATCTCAGTAGATGACTGGGCCTTTATAAAACATAAATGTTTGTGCCTGTGTGCGTGCACATGGATGTATGTATGGGGAAAAATACTCTTCAAAGTAAATGCATTTAAAGTCCATGCTGTCATTCCAAACAAATTTTGAATGCACGAGACCGAAACCAAAACATTTTAATAATTAATTCTTCTGTAAATGTCTCCTTTTAAGAATGGACATTGAGACTATAAAAAACGTTAAACATGTACAGTGATACTCTATTAAAATCACAGCACCTGCTGTACTTCAAAACCAAGCTATTCTAAAATTGAATAACATTTTAAAAAATCTGTCAATGTTTTCACTTGACTACATGTAAAAATTGCTGCAGAAGGGTTTAGATTATTGTTATCAGTATTTCAAATGGGCTTTCAGGCATTTAGATATGCATCTTCTGCTTTTAGTTATGTTTAGGTATTGATGGAAAGAAATGTGTATTTGTATAGTTTGCTGTGGTATAAATGAATTGGGATATCTGGTTTGAATACTTTGCTGAATGAAGTCTTTCTTAAAGGAGTTTATCTTTTTTTAAATGTTAGCAAATGCTAGCTTTGTGCTAATGAAAGCTAGAGATTTGATTAACAGGTTTTCAATAAAGCAAAGTGTTAACACTTTTGTATGGCTTTATTGAGATCTATGATGTTATATCTGCAGCATAAGATCAGATTTTTTTTTAGCTGCATTTGATTTTTAGGTACTCTGAAAATGGTCTGTCTCCACTCAATCAAACTACCTAGAATTGTGCAGGAAAAATAAATATCTCTAATTATTTAGGCATATATAAGTGAGACTAATTATAGATTGCAAATGTAGAGCAACTGGTCTGAGTATCCTCTTGTACTTCACCTGTCTTGAAAATTGCTTTTCCCACAGTGACAGAGCATCAGCATCTCCAAAATCCAGGTAGTGTTCTCCATCTTTTCTGCTTCTTCTTCTGGGTACTTGAGTACATTTAAGTATTAATAGCTTAACTGCATTTTTTAAATGAGACTGCTAGGAGATGGTCCTGAGAAGTGGAACTTCTGTACAAATGCCTATTTCATAAACTCTTGGGAACTGAATCTATTGTAAAAACTTTTATTAGTGACATGGTTTAATGTTGCTTTTGAATATTTTAAGAAGTATCTCCACGTTAGATCCACGTTAGAGATGTGCTAAAGTAACATTGAAAAGAGTTTATGTAGTCAGTCACCTATATAATATGTTTTAGTTATTATTCAATACCCGGATTATATTGCAGAATAAAAATGTCTTAATGACAGTTTGCCTATACCTACTGTATCTGTGACAAAATCTAAAAATCCTTAAGAGATTGTTTAGATCAGTATATTTTCCTGGGATATAAAGCAACTGCCTATACTGAAAGCTAAGCAGATTCCTATTGTTTGAAATACACTTTTTTTCTACTCTGCTGAAGTTCAAAGGTGTTTATACAGACAGAACAGTCATTTTGGTATGATCCTGTCTCCTGAAATTCTTGGTATCTTCCCTGTCCTAAGAAAATGGAAGTTTTCTCCCCTTTCACGTTACACCTACCAGCCTGCAGACGTGGTCTTACATGACTTGTTTCTCAAGTAGTGTGGTCAATGTAGCCTGTCCCAAAGGGGTGTGTGAGGAGAGGGCAGTGAGGGCAGCCTAAAACTGGTGGAGAGACAGGAAAAAGAGGATAACAATTTTTATAGATCTGTTCCTCTCCATTCTCCCTTCCCCCTGCTTCCACAATGCACCTTAGGACACTTCACCACTAAAAAATGTTGACTGCTTAAATTTGTGTTTCCTAGTACACTAGGGCTATTTTATTTTTCAAAAAACACACAGTGATTTTTTAGGAACTTGCTGTGTTTTTCAGGTAGGCAGTGAGGAACTGAGTCTCAGTGGACAGTGGCAATCAGGCTTTTAGTGCACTGTCCTGTAAAGGTACCAGAGTTAGCTCAGAGCTGTCTTCTGTGCTGGTAGCCCTCACAGTGTCAGCATTTGAGCTAACTACTCTAAAGAGAAGCTTCCTTTGGGTGTCACGGTTGTTAGCTCTTCTGCTTCCAAAACCTGGACTAGTGTTTTGGAGACATATCAGGTAATTTGGGGACTTTGACAGATGGACTTGGGTGATTTAGTGGGAGCAGCTAGGAGTTCTGCTGTCACCCTTCTGCATTTCAGTCCTTGCCAGAAGTTCCTGCTCCAGAAGAGTGAGCTCTATGCTGGCACTTCTGCTGCTCTCATTCACAGCTTAGCATTTCAGTTGATGCTAAGTTGGTACTAATATGCTGTGTGGTCAACTTGAGGAGCAGGGTTGCAGATGTGTACCCTGCTATGCTCTGGTGAGGGGGCAGTAATTTCCTGCAAAGGGGTGAGATGGGCACCTGGGAACCTAATGTCTGTTGAAAGTGATACTGACCCACTTCAGCTGCCTAGTTGGAAAGCTCTTTGCAAAACATTTGTCCAAGTTACAATATATCTTAGTGTTTCTTCTGTGTTCACTGTTGCTGTCTTGTGGATTAATAAGGAATAAAAGAGAGAGAAAGTCAGGGAAAAGGGATTGGAGCAGGACAGAAAATGGAATGCTGATAAGGACAAATGCTGATGTTGGCAAAGAGGTGATGTAACTTTGATAAGTGACATTATGGGTTATGAAATATCTGCAGAAAATCTCAGACATCTTTCAGTTCTGGTGATCTGTGAGCAAAGGATCAAATACCCTGTGGTTTATACAAAAATAAGTTTATGCTTCACTGTATAACACAGATCTAATGATGAGTTGACTTTCAAATTATACAACATGCACTTTTGATATATAGCTACCCAGACTGAGAGATTTTTATTCTGTGTTTCAAATTTCTAGTTGCTTTGGATTTATTCCCATCCTTGTCCCTGTTTAATTCATGTTGTTTCTTTCCCCCATAGAGACTTATTCCTTATTTAAGATACAAGACCCAGAAAGATTCACATATGCCTAGCTCCTCAGAGAGGATGAAATAAGAACAAGTGGAAAGATTTCTTTATCAAACTAAGTAACAGCCAGACTCAAATTAGGAACTGAAAATTATTTTCTAGAAACTTGCTGCTGTGAGCTGTTGACAGTCTGGACCCACCAGCTCCCTGCTCATGACCAGTAATGGCAGCAGAAATTTTAGAATAATTGACATGAATGAAATGCAGAAAGTTCTCAACCAATTACTAGAGAAAAATGGAAAAGCACATGTGCCTTTTCAGTCTGCATTATTTCAGACTCATTTATTTTCTTGGTTTAACATTTCCATTTTATTTCATGGTAACATGAATTCTTCTTCCCTCTTCTGCTTACAATTTATAGTTAATCCTAAAGTCATAATTACACTTCTTTTAAATGCCTCTGGATGGATCTTATAGAATTGGATGAGAATCAAATACACTTACTGTTGAATTCACTCTGTGGGAGCAGGTAAGTTTTATAATACGTACTTTACAGATGACACAAACTTTGGGGTTTTTCAGTGCTAATTGTAGTTGACCACAGCTAGTTGGTCAAAAGGAGCACTGTTTGTCATGATTTTCAAGAATTGCAATCTGTTACTTATTTGCTAAATCATGAAGATTACACAAAGCAGTAGGTCTTGATAGTCCCTTGTGGGTCACTTCAACTTACTGGATGTCTGCTGGAAATACAATACAGCAGAGAGGAAAAAATCTAGGAGGTTCCTAGAGTTGTGTGAAAGATAATTTACTGGTGAGTGAGCCAAATAGGGAAGGTGCCCCTGCTGGACCTGTTGTTTGTGAATGGAGGACTGGTGGGTGATGTGATGGTTGGATGCTGTCTTGGACATAGTGATCATGAAATGATAAAGTTTTTGATTCTTGGAGAAGTAAGGAGGGGGGTCAGCAGAACTGCCGCTTTGGACTTCTGGAGGGCAGACTTTGGCCTATTTAGGAGCCTGGCTGACAGAGTCCCTTGGGAGGCAGTCCTGAAGGGCAAAGGAGTCCAGAAAGGCTGGGCATTCTTCAAGAAGGAAATCTTAAGGTACAGGAGCAGGCTATCCCCATGTGCCAAAAACTGAGCCTGCAGGGAAGATGACCATCCTGGCTGAACAGAGAGCTTTGGCTGGAACTCAGGAACAAAAGGAGAATTTATGAGCTTTGGAAGAAGGGTCAGGAGACTCAAGAGGACTACAAGGGTGTCATGAGGTTATACAGGGGGAAAATTAGAAAGGCCAAAGCCCAACTAGAACTTAATCTGGCTACTGCTGTAAAAGACAATTAAAAATGTTTCTATAAATAAATTAGCAACAAAAGGAGGGCAAAGGAGAATCTCCACCCTTTCTCAGATGTGGGAGGAAACACAGTGACAAAGGTTGAGGAAAAGGTTGAGGTACTTAATGGTTTTTTTGCCTCAGTCTTTAATAGTAAGACCAGTAGTTCTTTGGGTACCCAGCCCCCTGAGCTGGGAGACAGGGACAGGGAGCAGAATGAAGCTCCCATAATCCAAGGGGAAATGGTTGGCGACCTGCTACACCACATAGAGACACACAAATCTATGGGGCTGGAAGGGATCTACCCAAGGGTACTAAGGGAGCTGGTGGAAGTGGTCACCAAGCCACTTTCAATCATTTATAAGCAGTCCTGGCTAACCAGGGAGATCCCAGTTGACTGGAGGCTTGCCAATATGAAGCCCATGTACAAGAAGGGCCTGAAGGAGGATCTGTGGAACTACAGGCCTGTTGGTCTGACCTCAGTGCTGGGGAAGGTTATGGAGCAGATCAAGTTGAATGCCATCATGTGGCACATAGAGGACAAACAGGTGATCAGGTCCAGGGTTTACGAGGTGAGAGGCCCAAAACTGAACATAGTATTTGAGGTGCGGCCTCACTAATGCCAAGTACAGGGGAAAGATTACTTCCCTGGTCCTGCTGGTCATGCTGTTTCTGATATGAGCCAGGGTGCTGTTGGCCTTCTTGGCCACCTGTGTACACTGTTTTGGGCCTCTCACCACATGACAGACTGAGGTGCTGGAGCCTGTCCAAAGAAGGGCAACAATGTTGGTGAAGGGTCTGGAGCACAAGTCTTCTGAGGAGTGGCTGAGGGAACTGGGTTTGTTTAATCTGGAGAAAAGGAGGCTGAGGGGAGACCTTATCACCTGCTACAACTACCTGAAAGGAGGTTGTAGTGAGGTGGGTGTCAGGCTCTTCTCCCAAGTAACAAGTGACAGGATGAGGAAAAATGGCCTCAAATTGCACCAGGGGAGATTTTGATTGGATGTTAGGAAAAATTTCTGCACTGTCAAGCATTGTTGTCAAGCATTGGAACAGGCTGCTCAGGGAAGTGGTTGAGACCCAATCCCTGAAGGTATTTAAAAGACACATAGATGTGGTGCTTAGGACATGGTTTAGTGGTGGATATGGTTTAGTGGTGGACTTGGAAATGCTACGTTAATGGTTGGACTTGATGACCTTAAGGGTCTTTTCCAACCTAAATGATTCTATGATTCTGTGAATACTGTCCCATGTGCAGTAAATTTGTACGAGGGAACTACAGAGCTATGGAAATGCTTTTGTGAAAACCCTGAACTTAGTTTCTGTGTTCTCAGCCATTCTTAGTTCCTGGGATACGTTTAAAAACAGTATATATCTTCACCCTTCTATTGACTTAAGAAATGCTTCTGTCCCAAAGACTGTCTATGACATAGAAAGCATGCATTTCCTTCACAGTCAAAGGCAGGATTTCATTTACATGATTGTTCCTGGTAAGGGTATTCAGTATTATTTTTGGAAATGTAAAAGAGTGATCTGGTTACCTGCAATTTTGTTGATAGTGATGGAACATGCCCTTTTCTGAGGTAGATTAAGCCTTCTTGCTTGTACACCTGTTAATGTCCCCTCAGTCTTCCCTTGGTGTAGTTTCACTGTACTACTCTAATCAGAAAACTTTCATTTTACTCCTGGCAGTGCTGAGAAATGCAAACACTCAAATTTGACCTTTCAGATTAGTTAGCTATATGCAGCTGAATTCTTAGGATATAGCCTATAGGCCAACCTGAACACTGAGGATAATACAGGGAAGAAAATGTAGGTCTGTGGAGTGCACATACGGAGAGTTCTGGAGGAGTAAGTAGTTATTTGCTACTGCTTGCTGTAACTCAGTATATCATTCGAAGTAACATTATTTATGTTTAAACCTTGCTAATGCTACAAATGGGTTTGCTGTTTCACCCCAGAAAGTGGTTTAGCCATATACTGTTCTGACACTTTTCTTCTTCACAAACTGAAACTCCTAATAATTCTAAGATATTTTTTATGCTTTTCCCAAAGCTCTTTAAAATTGATCTATTGCTACTCTGTCATCAGATCCGTAGAATGGCATGTAACTGAAACTGTAGCTGGGTGTTCAGAACTGAACCGGTTTACAGATGTTTTAAAAACTGTATATATTTACCGTCTTCTGGTGGCTTGGGAATCATGGGTCCTGATGCCCTTCTGAGAAGCTGAACATCAGCTTCTTATTTCATACATAGATTACTGTAGATCAGTCCATATATGCTTATTTGTAGACAAAAATATAATTATTTTTGTTTTGTTTGTTTTTAGAGGTATGTAGGGCTGAGCAAATAAACTCTGTTTCCAAATATGCTACAAGTTTACCAATGTAGGGAAAAATGAAGGACAAAGGCAGTATGTAATTTTTGTGACATGAATTGTAACAATGGAAGATATAATTTATTTGAATGTTACCAGGTAGTAAGATACAAAACAAAGTGAATGCAAGGACTTGCCTTCATTATCTAATGATTGCACCAAGGTCACAATGGTAGAGGAACAGCAAGGACTGAGCTAAATAATATAAACTATTTATGTTCCTAGCACATGTTGCAAAACATACCTCCTTTGCTGTCCTATTGATGTGGTTGATCTGCACTGGAAACCTGTGCTCCTGTCAAGCAGAACATCAGCTCATGCAGATGTTGCAGGGCAGTGGTATAGCAAAATAGCTTCGATACGGTTCCTGCTGGTGATTTGCTTCAAAAATGATGTAGAAAAAAGCTACTGTCTAACTAAGCTAGTGGAGAGCTAAGAAGTTTTAAAGAACTGTAAATATAAATTTTTTTAAAAATAGGATTCTGTGATTTTGAGTGGCTGTTTCGGATTTCTTTGGCTCACATGCCCTTGTGCTGATTACCGATACTGTAAACAGGAAGAACAGGGAATGACCAGCAATTTGAGTTAAGGAACATACAAAAGGTCACAGTAATAAAGTTTACTGCCATCTTTCAGAGGTAAATGAGGCACTGAAATGCTGGCTCCTCTTTCTTGTGGCAAAGATAGAAACAAATGTAGGATGTGCCCTTTCTTGTTCTCATTTGTTTGACATGAACAGCAGAGGGCTATTTCATTCTCACCTTCTAAACATGTACTTATTGGTGGCTCTTTTTAAAATAAAAAATTAGTTTAAAAAATTCAACTGTCTGTCACTCAAGCTATTAAACTGCTAAGTATAGACAAGAAAAACAAGGCAAAGCTTCTTAGATTTAAACATATTCATGAAGCAAAAGCCAAAGAAATCTGGGACTAGGAAGCTTACTACAGGAGAACAGCACTTACTTAGTTAAATACTCATATGGTTCCCACAGATTATTAAAAAGCATATGGCTTTGTGAGCTAACAGTCTGGGTCCTGTGGGTTTGTGCTATTAAGCAGAGGTGTCCTGGGAAAGGGAAGGGAAACTGAAGGCTCTTTTCCCCAGACTACAACTGCCTGCCACTGAGCCAAGCTTGATTTTATTCAATCTGAGTATTGGCTTGGATTTCTGAGAAGGAAACTTTGGAAGCCTGCCTCATTCATCAAAAATAATTTAAGGTGCCACCACAAAGGCAAGAGGGCTTCTCATTATTGTTTCCTGTATTTTATGATGTTGGCACTTCTCCTGAAATAATTTGAGAATTGCAGTTACAATACTTTGCAGTGTAGAAAAATAGATCTCAACAATGAAATTTGTATTTTATTTTATCTAGGTTTTGATAATGTGCCTCTTCCTCAGTTAATACTACTTTTTCTGGAAACTAAATTCTTAATCTGAATGATAGCATCATTATGTCAAGCACTTCTGTACCAAACTGAAGTATAGCAATTAGCAAGAAATGAAAAAAATTATGAACGCTCTTATAAACTTCTCTGCACTATCAGCAAAGGATTTTAAAAGCACAACCTACCGAACTGCAGATTCTTAAAATAAGCAACTTGAACATTTGTGTGACAAAACCCATTTTTGTTCCCTGCAGACATTTTTCAACTGAGCTTGCCAGTGAGAACTAAAGGAAATATTTAGGAGATGGGCAGATATGTAGCTTCATCCCTAGATACATAGCTGCTTTGGGGAGAGGGAGCCTGATGAATGCAATCTAAGTGTTTCCTTTTCTGATTCTGCAAATGTGACTCATACTAAGGAAACTTAATTAGAAATAAAAAAAATCTTGCTGCATACTTTGCAACTGCCAGTATTCTGAGAGTAAAGCTATTTAACTTAATCACAACAGGCCTGAATATTTTAATTACGAGCAGTCACCAGCTGAAAATAAAGCATGGAAAGCAGCAATAAGGCAAGCTTTAAATGCTTTAAGCTTAAATGGTAAAATTTATTAGAATCTCTTTTTCCCCTGACTGAGAGCCTCAACATTTTTAAAAATTGAACCAAAACTGGAATTTTGGGAGATCTTGGGAGTAAGACACCAAAGGTTACTGAATCAGAGATTCAGTGATGACTCCTGGGGTGATAAAAGGAAGAAATGTTTTCATTCTTTCTCCATGTTATTTAAGAAAATAGGAATGAGACTGTTGTGCCAGACTGAAAGTTCGCATACATGAGCATCTGTGACTAAAAGTGAAGGCTGCAAGAATAAGAAAAAGCTGTAGTAAAACATTCTCTGACTCCTCTCCCTGTCTTCAGCAGTTTGCCAGATTTATATAATTTCAGTAATCTTAAGTGGCTTTCCATGCCATGAATTTGTCCAATCTCACGTAAACCTTGTTCTGAGCCTGTAATATGCAGTATGATTGCTAAAATTAACACCTTGCTAGTTGGCAGGCCATTGTCTGAGAATGATGGTGTAAATGAAACAGATTCCATTGACATCTGGTACTATGCCCACTTATATAAATAGAGAGCTTTCTTTGGGGTTCTTAAAAAAATTGGGTAGAAACAGAGATCATTCAAAATACTTATTTTGAGATGAGGAGACCACTTCTGCTTGTGAATCATGATCTTTCTATAAATTACATAATCTGGACTTGCTATGTTGACAAGTCTGATGGAGTTCCTTTCATGATTAATAATAGAGAAGATAGATAAAATCAAGTAAACTTCAGAAACTCCTCTAAAAGAGTTAAACAACTTGTCAAGGAGTTGTTGCAAACATCTTTTTTAGATCCATGAAGTTCTACTGTATTTTTAAGTACCACTTTTACTGAGAATGCTAATATATTTTATGTAGCTGCCTGGAAGTCCTCACTTAATTTGTCATTAACAGTGATCCTGGTTTCCTTTGTGGGTGAGGCAGTTTGCCCTTCTGCCATCTGTAATAGAGCCAGAGACAAGGTGTTATTCTAAAAGTATTCATCTCTCTTGAACTCAGTGATAGTGCTAAACTTCTGAAGGGGACAATTTGGAATTTCTTGACTACAGGTTAGAAGAGAACCACTTCTCTTGTTTTTTACTGTGGGTCTATTTTTTACCATCTTACCTGTTAGAGGGCCTTTGGAACACCAAACTATTTCTTACTTGATTCGGTCTGACAAACGTTGTTGTCATCTAGGATCCAAATTCTTCACAGCAGAAGTTGAGTTTATTGGTACGCTAAGAAATGGCTGCAAAAGACAGGTAGTAGCTCAGCACTGAACAATAACAAGCAATATTTTAAATAACAGAAATTCATCATCTCTTAGTCCTTTGCTCAGTTTGACCAACTAACTTTACTATACTCTATCAATATATAAATTAACTAAACAGAAATGGCTTTCAATGTTAAACCTACCTGTCCCTATTAGGAGAATTCTTTGGGAACCCAGAAAATACAAATTCCTTAGTTCTTGTTGCATTTATTACAGATAAACCATAGTATTTTGGACAAAAAGAAGAAGAAAACTCATGCTCATTTTTAATTTAGAAAGAGCAGTTCATTTTAAAATATGCTTATGCATGACAATAGAAGACAAAATAAATATAATTTCATTCTATCTTAATTCTTATAGCTAGAAGATGTTGACTCATGAAATGTTTTGTGATTCAGAACAGGAAATCCTTCAAAACCTTACAGATGCCTCAATCATATCCTAATGAAGGGAGGCTTTGGGTAGGATTGATGTTTTCTTGGTTACTTAAAAAAGAGATTTGCTGGTCATTCATTTTTATTAATAAACTTAGTGTATAATAATAAAGCCAGCAAGGAAACCTGGGCAGGCACTTGTGGATTCCTTCAGTTCAAAGATTTATTGTTCAGACTTCCTCTGGCTCACCCTGTGTGTATTATGATTACAGTACTCTGCTGCTTTTTGCTTGTTATTATTAATGTTGTAAAACAGGCTCCTGGAAAGAGAAGCTAGAACAAGTAAGTCCTGTTAAAATAGCTCTTTGGGCAATCAGGACCCCAAAAAATTAAAGAAGAAAGGAGGAAGAAAGTGGAAAAGACACATTCAGGGCCAGGAATATAATCATAGTGTGAAATGAAAATGAAAGCTAGTATTTTAACTGAAATTCCATTTTGTTTTCTGTTTTCCTGCCTGCAGTTTTCATCTTTATCATCAAAACATCAGACGTGCTCCACTTCAGTCACTCTGTAACTGTGATAGTTGAGGCAGGGTGTCTTTTTAACCAAAAATAGCAAACAGATTGTTTTTTATGTATCACTGGAGCTGGAATAATTCATTAAAGAATGAACCTGTTGGCCTCAAACAGTAAGTAGCATGCATGATTTGGTGACCATTCTGTTCTGTATCTCATGAAGGTCAATAATACTGAGTCATTCGTCTCTGAAAACATATAAAGGACACAGAATTCAATATATAGCCAATAGTACAAGCAGCAAACATAACATAACACAAAACCAAACAGTATAAAAAGATTATAACAGATTGTAACCTAGCTGCTGAAATATCAACAATTACTTGCAAGAAATCTTCTTGTGCCTGGGTTTGCTCAGTATGTGAAACTCAGGAGATTATGGAAATTAGGTCAGATGTAGTAGCTGTAAAGTCTTGTGACTTTTAGATTTTGAATTAGTTTTTGTCCTAAATAGACTAGCAATAATTATTCTCCACTGCAGCTGGGTATTCATGGATTCTCCCACCCCATAATTCAAAATGGCACCATCATTCATGAGTTAGTTTTGCACACTGAATTATTCAGAGACAGTATATGACAACCTCTCTGGACTGATGAAATACACTGTCATGGGGGAATAGGCCCTACCAATACATCCTGTCAATTTATGAACTTACTGTGCAGGGTTATAATAATGCTTTTTGGATTTTCAAGATCTTTCTGCTGTCTGTACTACTTTATTTTGGGAGTTCCCTTAGTCAGGAATTCCTTTTCTCATGTTCAGAGCAGTAATAAATGTTTCAGTCGGACTAGATAAACTGGATAGATTTGTCTGGAGCCAGATTTGATGATGGCACTCTAGATAATATAGTTTAATAAAATTTTTCTTTGCTAAGGCATTTTAAAGTAAATACATTAAGCCAGACTTTCTCCATAAGAAAAGCCTAATGCGTTTAGGAAGCTGGAATTCTGAGGATGTTTTATGTTTCCCTCTCTACCCCCTTTCAAGATGTCGATGATAAACTGTCTTGAGTCAACTATTTATGATAAAATTCTATCTTAATTTAAAGATTCATAGTAGTGTACACAAACACATTATGTACACTGTGACTGTCAGATGTTATGTTAAAGTGTTGAAGTAACTTAGTTTAAATCTCATTTGCCAAAGTGACATTGGCAAATGATCTTGTATCCCATTGTCTTTCACTGAGACTCAAAACTCATCTGTGGCTATGTAAAGGCTATGCAGTGGGATAATGGCTGACTTGCAAAGCCATATGTGGTATCAACTAAAGTCATCTGCCATTTTGAGTTCACACTGAGCAAAATTATTTATCCTAATGTAAACCATTTGACTGATTAATTTTACAACTTCTTTTACTGTTTCTTTCTTTGCATTTAATTTTCTTTCTTTGTCTCTCCTGGACAATCATAGGTTTCCCTGCCTATGCAATTCCAATGTTAAGGTTTTTTTAATGAAGTGGGAAGAATTTTAAGGTTTTTGAGAGTAAAGCATAACATCACCTTTAAATAGATGCATCTCAAAAGCAAATTACATACTTAGTTATTTTTAACTGTAATTAATGACATGTACTTTTCACATTAGCTTATTATTTAGATTTCCAAGTAAGATGGCAAATTCTCATCAGTAGTCAATTTTATTCTTTTTGAGTCCTGAGGGGAGGGACTTCGCTGTGTAAAAACTTTCATTAGCTGTTATAAAACCAAACCACAAGACATGCTTACAATACACCATTATTGCCTGATAAATTCTTGTATTTCATATCTGTCAAGATTACTACCTTCCTTTTCAGTCAGCAGCCTGCATTACCATTGCATTGCATAAAGAAAGCTCTTCTATTTCTACCCTAGAGCCATAATTACATTTAGACCTCGAGCCAGAGATAAGCCTGTGTTAGCAAAATGTTTGTGTGTATCTTGGAAACATAGTATCAGAATGGTGTTAACTGGGTTCATGTATTACATGTGATACAGGCAAACCCAGCAGCGTTATTTGTCCCCAAAACAAGTGATTAACTTAATCTGATTCATTCTCCAAAAAATTGCCAGATTCAAGAGCTATTTGATAACAAGTGAAAGGAATATTGATGACAAAATTAAGTTGTAAGTCCAAGTTCCCAATCCAATAAAAGATGTTTAACATGTAAAACTAAAATAAATGGGATAATTCCTATGTTGTAAACATGTTTGCTGGCTTGAGGCTCAAATGTTTAAGCTAAATATGTTGAAAGGTGTGGATTTTATTCTGACTTGTATGAATTATATGGTGAAAAAGTTTAATATTTAAGTTTTAATGGCCATACTAACTTGGTCATTGTGTGCAGGTATTAAACTTAAGTCTTTTGATCTTGATAGCAGCATAACAATATATTGCTACTTAATCTGTAAAAAAAGGGAAATTTCATTGCTTAAGCTTTTATTTCTGTTTTTGTCGGAAAAAAATCTTTCAGTGTCCATATAGAGGTTCTAGAACTCTACACTGTTGTTATAAATGCCAGTTATAGAGAGTTTCTTCTCTGAGCACTTACAGAAGCGGCAAGACTGTATATGGACCGTTCTTACCAAATACTGCTTTTCCATTTTAGTTGGAATAAGACTGATGGATGGACAAGATAAAATGAAGAGGTCACTGTTTTCTCCCAACTTAACCATTTTTTCTGTCTGTCAGAGCAGAGTTTGGAAAAAATAGTTCAGACCAATGTTATATCACCATCTCCAACATGGAAGGTGGCACATGAGAGAAACAAAACAAAAATAGACAAAATTTAGGCTGCTTGGCCTGAATTGTTTTCCATTAATGTAGATGGAATGCATAGGACTGGATGTATACCAGTCTTTAGCTAGAAAAGATGTGAAGTATGTGTTAGCATAGTAACTAAATTTTGTAGGGTAGGAGAAGCCTAGTAATTTAACTTAAGCACACATACAAGTGCCATAAAACACATGCTTTTTCCCTTTCTTTGTTTCCCAGCTAATGTGATGAATGTTACCTGTTCTTACCAACTAAAAATAAAATGGTTTATTTGCTTTTAGGTTGCCCAGACCTGTGTTAAGAGCAATTTCAGAACAACTGATTCAACCTGAAGTGTTCCATTCTGTTGAGCCATGATTCCAAATGTGGTATGACTGTATTTTCTTGAGACGACTGGCCTTCACATTTCTCTTCCTCAGGACAATCAAAAGGTAAAAAAGGCTGTCTCCACATAGCTACCCAACTGATGCATGAAACTGATAGTTTAGGGGTTGATAAAGAAAAAAATACCTTTCACTGTTAGGCAGAAAAGCTTTTTGTGTGTCTTAAGATATATATATGGAAGTACATGGTCAGACTCGGGGTTGCAGAATAAGGTTTAACGTAGGGTGTTCACTGAAAGAGAAGAAATCTAGACAACATTCCTCCACTGTTCCCTAGAAGACATTTTTTTAAAAAAAAATTTCCTGCTTCCTCTGAAGGGCTTTTCAAAGACAAGAAGTAATTTGACACTAATGAAAACTAGGATGAGAGAATTAGAGAAAATTAGAGATAGAGGAAAAAGAAGGGACTCACTATTTTAGTTTAAACCAGAAAATTAAATCCTAATTTATTTTTCCATACTTAATTTTAAAACCAGCTATGATTTTTCTAGTAGAACAGCAGTGCCTTGAAAAATGTTAATTCAACAGACATGTATTTTATGTCAATTCATCAATATTTGAAGGCAAATTGGACAGGTGAGCCAGCTGGCAGGAAACAAGGATGTCAGGCTAGCTGGCTGGGAGGCTCTGTGGTTATCCAGAACTCAAGAGTTCCCTAACTAGCAGCCGTGCAGGCTGTCCAGTGCCACAAGTTGCCTCGTGTGCTGGCTGCCTGGCTGGTAGGAGCTGTGAGGCTTATCAAAGGGATAATTTTTTGTATCTAAAATTTTATTTGTCTGAGGGATTCTTTTGAATGTGAAACCAGTAAGTGCATGCTTAAAATGTAGTCCAATTAAATCTATTTTTAAAAGCTAATAGATTAAAGCCAAGTAAAAACATAGGAACAGCATAAAAAATAACTAGTTTCTTCAATTAGAAATACTTCAGTAGGTATGATGAATTTTGCTTGTTCTGGCAGTGTGCTTTTCTGGTGTCATTAGACTTCTTGTGGCTAAGACCACAATATATTTAAAGGAAATGGAGTTACTAGAAAAGACATTACACAAATGTATGACTAGTACCACTGAAATAAAGACAATGAGTCATAATTTCACAACAGGGTATTCAAGTTAAATAACAGGTGATACAGGAAAAAAAATGATCCTAAGCCGTGTAAGCTGAAAGCATATAGGATGCATAGGAAAGTCTTTGAGAAAGAAACGGTATTTATGCTATTCTTTTTATTGTATTATTTCATCCCACTGAAGAAATTCGCATGGCTTGTAGTGAATATTTGGAAAAGGTAAAAGTAAAATTCTTTCAATACTGGCTAAAATTTCCTAATATTACATTAAAAATATGTAGGTAAAGTTGATTGTGCTTTTCTCTGCTTTGTTAGATCTTTGAAATTGAATATACATGCCTGTGTTTTTGTATTAAAGTGGAGATATACACATATATGCTCTTTCTGCTGGAATAGCTTTCAAAGAAAATTGTGCATGTTCTTGTTTAAATATACAAATTTGATTCTATTTCTGTTCCATTTGAAGAAATTAGTGCTGCTCCAGTAGTCATAGAAACTGCAAATAAGAACAGACTGTTGAATGTAACCATCAGTAGAAATTCTGAATATTGAATACATTTTTCTTAGGTTCCTACCTATATAGGAAGCTAAAAGAGTATTTCAGAAAAAACTTTGTTAGCAATCTATCAAATATAGCATCAGCAATTTGATTGTAACAAGTCTTAATGGTAGCAATTGTTAGGACTTAAGTAAAGGGCTACTCTGCATTTGCTGTCAACCTTCTCTCAAATGAATATTGAAATATATTATCTGACATTACAAATCAGAGGTATTTTTGTTAACATGCTACCATTTATGTCTTACAAACCAAAGAAAGACAGAAATGGGAAGTACTCTACTGCAGTTAGATGAAAACTTATTATAAGCATGTGGCCTTGTCTTAATATCTGAAGTATAAAAATTGGGTGTTAAAACTCTATATTAAGTATCTACATAGACTTTAAAAATGTATTAGCTGTCTGTAAAATATGTAAACAAGAATATATCAAATTTGTACTTCTAAATACTGCAACTACAGACACCAATGAAGTTATTGCATATGAAACTAGTAATCATATGATTGTGTGAAATTATCTGATCTGATTTGCATGCTTGGCTGTGAGGAATTATGCACATGAATCAAGCTTAGTAAATAATTCATACCTTATCCTATAGCTAACTAATTTAACATCATTTTTCTTTTTTGCAACTGGTGTAGGAGTGCAGTAGTATTCTCTTGAAATTAGCAGTCTTTCAATAATAATTACTAATATTTAGGAATAAGTTCTGGTTTGCAAACTTTTCAGTGCATAGTAACTATTACTCATTCAGTATGCGAATAGTGTTGGTTAGTTCTAATTGGTCACACAAACCTCCTTCTTTTTCTGTTTTTCTCACCTGATTAAAATAATGCTTGGGTGTAGAGTACTGGTGTGAGTACATGCTTTAAAAACAGGTTTTCTGCATATATTTAATATGTATCCCTTGCCTCTAAATCACAGCCTTTGATGTCCTAGAAAGTCAAAATAATTGATAGTGGGGAGGGGAACTAAAGATCAGCAGCTTGGTTATTGGCCATAGCAAATACCTATGGTGAAAATTAGTAATGGAAAAATGTTTTCATGGGTTTAACAGTAGAATTTGGCTTCAAGCAAATAATTAGATACCAGTAAGGTTCACAGTATTTTAGGGTACCTACTACTATAAATTGGGCAATTGCTGGCATCTAATGATATTGCAGAAACTGCGGCGAATTTATTAATAGGGTATGGGGTTGACTACTGGGGCTTGTCAATAAAAGAGAAATCTAAATGAGACTGTTCGCTAGCAAAGTAAAGGAAAGTGTGTGTTAGGCCCTTCCACATCTGTATTTGCTATATCCTTCAGAACCTTGAGGCAAAACTAAAAGAATACTAAATATTGTTAAGGATTACATTTCTGTTCCAGGAGGCTCGAAATGTAAAATTCAGACAGCCTTTTGAGAAACTACTTGCATTATGGTACAGTCTTTAAACTTTTGAAAGCAGTTGCAGGAATTCGGATTACTATCTAGATTATTTGCAAGATTTTCCTAACCAGGAAATATGTCAAAATAGAATTTGGTGGTAGGCAAGTAAGTAGCAGGTTTTAATTTCTCCCTTACTTTGATACTCCATGAAATGAGAAGTGAATAGTCTTTTCATCTTGGAATTTTATATTTATTTATTTCAGAGGTTATCTAGCTAGAAGAAATGCATTCCTGACAATCTTTTGAAACTGATCAGAACACAGTCATATCCTCATGGACTCAGACTGTCCTCATGGATTAAAACACTTAGTATCACAAACTAGGGCTAATTCTGTATCAACAAGTTAATGTGTTAGGCATACTTGAATTTTCCAGTGTAAATGCAGCCAGGAGTCAACTTCTTCTGATTGTCTGCAATTTTTCAACCTTGTTAAATTCGTGTTTGACTCCTGCTTCAATACTGGTGTGGGAGCAGAGTTCGATCTGTACAGCTGGAAGTATGAAAATGTTGAAACTTTATTGACAAAAGTAGTCTCTACTACTTGAGGTATCTTCTTTCCTGGCTGGCAAAAAGGAATGCATAGACCTCAGTGTCCTTAAGAGGGCTTGGATGGGGTGACTTTGTAGTACTTTGAGTCCAGAATAGGTTGGCATATGCCAGAAAGGAGAATCCCCACAAGCTATAGATTTTTTTTTTTTTTTAATAAGATAGCTGGTATAGTTGCAATCATTTCCCTAATTAATAATGAAAAAAACTGCAGAATGTTATTCGTATAGAATTTCCCTGGCAAGAGAGGGATCACTCTTCACTGGGAGAGATATTTCAAGTGAAATCAACATTCAAACAAAATCAACATTCTCTTAGTGAAATGTATGTTAGCTTTATGGAGGAATAAGGATTTTTTGGGGGAAAAAAGCAAGTTTTGAAATAACTTTCCAATCTTAAAGAAGAGGTGAAAGAATAATCCCAGAAAAATCTTCAGTCTTGCTGTTGCAGTTCAAATAGTGAAGAGACTAACGAGCTTTTCATTGTCAAAGGATTGAGAGCTTGGTGTTCAAATTGAGCTCTAAATTCTAATCTAAAATTAATAAACACAAAAATGCTCAACCTGAAATAGAAAATGCATAAGAATACAGTCCTTAATTTATGAAATTGAAAGTTTGTTTGAAATGACTAGTGTATTCCAACTTAAGTTGTCAAATCTGGACCACTTACAGGCTGTTGCAATTGGAAGATATTTCCGCAAACCAGAAGTTACAAGTTACACTTCCTCTTTTTGAGACAAAGAACTGTTCTGAATATCAGGTGAAATACAGTAGGTCGTATAGATGTAAAATGCTAGTTATTTATGGCATACAATATTTTTGAAACAGTGAGTGCCCACAGCTGTGGCCCCACATATTTCTCTTCTCAAGTGCAGCAGGTCACTACTTCATATTCTGTACAAGAACAGGACTTAGCATTCACTAGTGCTCTCAAGTGCAAATAGCTTTCCAAATGCTACATTGTCACACCAGTTCTCTTGGATTTTAAATATTTGTTTATTATAATCTTATTTTTCAAGTAGGAAGGCTCAGTCACTCTTCAAGAGAAAAAAAGGGAGAATGACTTGGCCAAAATCAGAGTGAGAGCTAGGTTAGTGGAGGGTAGAACAGAGTGCCAATTTTCAATGCACTTTCTCTAAGATGATGCTCAGAGCTATATAAAATTGAGATGTCTTTTACACTATGAAAATCTTACGCATAATAACATAGAAATTTATTTTGCATTTTACATTTTCTTTAAAATAAAGTATCTAATGCAAAGTCATCTAGTACTAGATGCTTTTTTGCTTTTGAGTACAAATAGATCTATTTGTGAAGAAAGATGTCATGTATATTGAAAATATCTCCAAGCCTTTTGTTGTCATTGCTGTTAGCTTGAAAATAGGCATTTTGTTAACAGATTTTATGAACTCTCCAGGCTGCAGTCAGGAAGTTCAGCAGAATGCAACTGACAAGTTATAGGTACTTTTTCTTGAGGGAATGTATTCTACCTGTGGGCCTCAATTCAAGGTGTCATTTAAGAAATTTCTTTATATGTATGAAATGTTTTAATAGTTTGAGTCCTGGTTTCCTCTGAGAGAGATTGCACGCTTTCTATGGTATAGTGTCAGGATGAAATATTTTAAGTATGGATCATACATAGCACAAACAGATTTGTAAAAAATATGATTATGTTAAGAATATCATAGCGAAATGTTTTGTTGATTGGGATACCCATAGAAGAAGAGGTCTAATTCCTTCCTTTAGTTTAAGAGGAAGGAAATACTTTTGATCTTCTCAGGTTTCCCAGTTTACTCATAAAGTGTGTTCTTTTTTAAATTTTGAGGGGTTTTCTTCAAAATTTTATGATATCCTACAGTGCTGCTGTGAGCTCTTCGAGTAGGTTTTATTATTAATGCAAATCTAATACTTTATGTTGCCTTGTTATAAAGCTGCTTGAGGAACAAGATATACACACATTCAGTGACAGTTTGGCTTGTTTATTTTGAATTTGTATCTTGAAAGGGAGGGTGAAGGGTGAAAAATCAATTTGTGAACCTTTTCACTAAGAAAATACTGCAGAGAAATTATTCCTCTGCAATCTGCTGCTCATGAAGGGAAGCAGCTTAGAGAAATGTTTACAACCAAGGGAATCTTAAACGCAATGAAGCAGGAGGCTATGAAATCATCCCTAGGTTAGAAAAGGAGACTTATAAGATTGGAATTTCAGTTAAACAAGTTTGCTGTAACTTAGCAGTTGAATAATTTTTCTGAGTCTATGCATTTTGGATTAAGAATGTAAAAATTCTCCCTTCCCAGTGACATAATGGCTAATATTGTAGATTCAGGGTTTGTTCTGTGTTCCCATTTTGCATTTTTAGAATTCCATTAGGACCTGCTCTTCTTGATGATCAACACACCAAAACTTCTGGGTAATATCAGTTCTGCCCTAAGAGATCTGCAACACTGATTGTTGGTCTAAAATATAGATATCTCTCTAGCATGTTTTATGTTTAAAATGTGTGATATTACTATAGCCCTTAGTCAGAGGTATGAAAATGATATTGCTATCAGAAAGAATACTAAAAATGGGATTGGCTGGATTGACACTTGTCTAAGGACAACCCTTGTAGCTGTGTCAGACCATGTTAGGCTGTTCAGAATACAGAGTGACAAATCAGTTGAATTAGTTATCCTCCCTGTTTTATAGAAAGGCTTAGGGCTGGAGGGGAACTTGTAATATGACTGTGAGACGCAGGAATAGTCTGGTTATGAGCTGTCCAGTTAAATTTTAGATAGGCAATATTTCCAGTCTAAGCCCGAATTTCCCTTTCCTACTTTTTCTTCCCTTTCCACTACTATTAAAAGTATAAAGACCTTTCAAACCTTCCAAACATAAACCAGGTTATATTTAGTCTGGATCATTTCAGTCATCTGATTTACAGTGTGGCTTCAGAAACAGTTGCGTCACTGCAGCTAAGAGGAGGAAACTGAAATGCAATGGGAGGAATGAGTGCTCAGGCACAGAAATATCAGGGGCTTCTTAAATCAAACTCTTGACGCTGGAGTTGATGTCTCAAGGCACCATAGCTGTCACATTTTGTTAATTCACTTGATTTGGCAGTACATCTGTTTTCCTTAATATATGTAAGTGAGGCGGGGTGAGGATTCTAATCCATATCCTGCCCTTTCTCTACAGACAGTAATCTCCTTACTGAAGGACGGACTTTCACTGTGCGCTTAGAAGAAATTGGGAACTCAATCTTCTCTGGAGCCTCTATGACTTTTAACAGATCAAGGAGAACGTTTACCTAGGATGATAGATATTTGGGAAATGTTAAGCTTAATTTTAATAAACATGCTTATATAAATATGTTGTGGTAGCTTTGTAAAGTTGGTCTGTTACGCATGGGGTTTTTTCCTTAAGGGAAACCCCTTTATTTAAATTCCAATTTTATGGGAAAATCTCTCCTAACTGCCTAATCACACTTTCCTGTTGATTTCTGCTACCATTTTCAACTTCTGCTATTTTGGACAACTTCTTTGTCACACCTATTCTTAGAAAATGATACAAATATCAAATATAAGCTTGTTTTAACAGTGTTTCTGTTGATATCTTTATGCCCCTCTTGGTTTTGCAAAAGCATGCACCAATGTTTTAGGAAATGTTAGGTTCCTTGTTACAAAATCTTCTTTCCACTCTATTCCAGAAATGTTTATGAGGGAACCAACATAGCTACCTACATGCTCCATAGAGAGATCATATGTGTTCTGTTAGCTTGGGCATAATTTGTTAGAAAAAAGGCTAGTTTTCTGCCTGTCTTTCCTTGATCTCTAAGGAGAAAATGATGTATGCAGAGAAGCATTTCCAATTATAAATTATTCCAGGTTTTCAACTGACTGGTTAGAGGTTTGATATTCTGTCATGATTCAAAGATGAGAGGATTAAGGTAAACAAACCTTTCTTTTAGCAGCAAGTAAGCAGATAAGCAGTGAGATGGTGACTGCAACTTAAGTGGGATTTTGTATGTGATAAAATAATTCTTTTTTACAGTTACTCTGAGTTTGAGGAGCAGGCCAGAGAAATAGTGGAAAAAATATTAAGCTTTTTTTAACTTATTCCATTGTTAGTAGAGAAGCTATTCCTCATCATAGTTAGAAATCTTTTTTTTTCCACAAACTTATGCATTTGAAATTGGACATGAATTTTGAATTAATAAACATGCAAATGCTTAATCTTAAATTGAAGACTTGTATGAATACCATTCTTAGCTTATGTAATTGAATGTTTGTTTGAATTTACTAGTGTATTCCAACCTGTTAGACGAGTTTTGCGGTGTTAAATTAAACAAACAATGAAGTAATTGAGATGAAGTAAAGCAGGACCACTAGCAAATGAAAGCAGACAAAAATTTTTTTCAGATGCATCTTTCTTATACTACATCAGGCTGAGATTTTCAACATAAGAGTGAGAAGGGATAGCCAGAATGTGGTGAACTCCACTGTTCAAGGGGGATTGCTCTAAGGTAGCCCAAGGCTTTTTAAATACTTTTTTCCTGGGTGTCCTGAGGGAAGCAGAAGGACAAGGAGAAAGATAGGGCCTGACATGTTCATGCAAGTGCTGAGGGATGGGAGGGTAACTTTTACTGGTGGGAGAAGTCTTTTCTTTCAATCCCAACTCCTTGATGAACTTCTGTTTCACCTGTTGTAGCTTTTCCCTCCACGAAGACAAAGGCAGGAGCGAGGAAGGAGTCATCTAGGGCTGTGGTGGAGCCATCTTAGGCCATGGCCAGGCAAGCATCTGCTTTGTCCAACCCTAAAACCAGCCTTGGTTGTACCACCCAAGTGCTTTTCTCCCCACTCCTGCAGATAGGTATCTTTCTATGTGACCACACAGGGATCATTCATTCACTTTAGCCTTTAGTAAATTGAAAAAAAAAATTCTTAAAAATCTGTATAATCCAGTATTTTCTAACAAGTAAAACCAACCAACTCATTAAATGGTTCTTGAATGGCATATACACGTTATGTGAAAAGTGGGACCACATGCAATCCAGAGCTATGGGGAGAAAAGGGGCTGCTTGCAAGATCTCAGGTGAATGGTATTTGGCCCTGAGCTTATATGGCTGTATTTTTAAAAAGTCAGGACAGATTGTGAGTGTTAGATTTAGAGCCTTAAATTTATTCTTACCTATCTTCATTATAGCAGTTTTGCCTTGTTTCTGTTTGCTGTTGAATTACATGAACAATCAACACAGCACCTATTTCTAATACCATGCTGAAGTTTTAGTTCACAAATTTGCTGTTGGCCATAGACAGTTTGTGAGCAGGAGAGAGTTCAGTGTTTTAGCAGTATCTTCTTAAAACTTAAGTGTAAATCTACATATTTGTGGTGTGGAGTCATGTACCAGTTTTGTGAAATCTGCATGAAACTGGTGTAACAGAGTGACAGTCAGGCCTATTAACATCAGCCAGAGATTTAATATTTTCTTTTACAGAGATTTTTGTGCAGAGAGGTCTAGGTTTTCACACTGCTCTTTTCTCTAAATTTTGAGACGAATGACAGTAAGAAATGTATTCGTTTCAGTCAAAAGGATTCCGTAAGAGATCCATACAAATTATTTTCTGAATCCACCTATTTTGTGCTAACACCTAACCATCTAACAAGAATATAACAGTGCCCTGAAATTAAAGCTATTGGTATATAAATGAGAAAGAGGAAAAAGAACTGTATGTCTTGTTGCCACATAGCCTTGTTTGAACTTGGTATCTTGTGGTACCACGCCTAGTTTATCATGTACATTGCTATTAACTGAATCTGCAGCCAGGAGCAACTTACATAGTCATCAGCAGTAATTTGCAGAGTTGCCTGAAAATGAACTTTCTTAGGAGCTTGCTTTAATTTGTTCATTTGCATCAGGCATTTTCAACAACACTTGCATTAAAGAAGTGGCATTTATCTCCCATCCTCTTCTGTCCAGATTATTGTGCAGTTTGACTAATCTTGTAATTTGTGCCTCTCACACCCATTTTGTATGAAGATCAGCAAATATTCTTTAGGAATAACTCAGGTGTGATAAGAGCCAACAAAGCTGAAAAGGATAGACTGTGAAATAGTAATGTGATAACTCTGCTTAGTTTTCAACAATTGCTTAAAATGTGGCTTTCTGTAAATAGTAATAGAACTGATTATGAGTTTGTCACTTACTGTTTTGGATTCTAATTAATTAATGCTAATATATTCAGTGTGCTAACCTAAAGGAAAATATGAACAAGAACTGAAATATTCTCTATAGCTGCGGGGATTAGAGACCCCCTTCTAGTCTTTTAGCAGTTTGCAAAACTTCCAGAGGCTGTAGGATAAAGCCAGACCTCCATAGATGTTCTTCACGGAGCCCGTCTATGAAGACACTAAACCAATTGAATTAGACTATTTGCAATATGGTTAAGGAAATGAGAGATTAAGGATGACTCAAATGGCGGAAGTGACTCTATAACCATGAAAAAATAAAGGAAACAAACACAACCAGACTGAATATGTGGCAAGTCTCACATCTTGAAAAGTTGCTTTTGTAGAACAAGGGCAGTAGTACACTTCCTGGAGAAGAGGTGCATTTCAGGCTGAAAGTGAACAATGTGGACCTGAGTGGTAAAGAGATCAATTCCTTGATTTGCTGTAGAGGTGGTATTTAACACTTTAACCATTTTCTTTTTTCATGTAATATTAATTGAAAATTCATAGTCATTACCCCAACAGTCAGGGACATTCTATGATTCAATAACAGTTCAAGCTTTTTAAAATGTAATTTCTGACTTTAAAGTAATAATTCAGGACATAATAATGATACCAATTTTAATATAAACACAAAATAATTTGATTACACTGGTAATGTTTCAAAACATTGGTTTTTTGAAAATAGTTTCTTTTGAAAAGAAACATTTTGTCTTCATTTACATGAAGCAATTTCATCAATACTTTCATTAAGGAAGATTCCACTCCATTAAGGAAGAGTTCCCTCCATTTTAATGTAAAAAGAAACATTTCTTTTGAAAAGACAGTGAGTGACTGCAAACTAGCACAGGTTTCCCAGAGAGAGTCTGGCATCTCCATCTTTGGAGACATTAAAAAGCTGTTTGGACGTGGTCCTGGGCAACCTGTTCTAGGTGACCCTGCTTGATCAAGCAGGTGACAAGATGACTTCCAGAGTTCACTCTCTACCTCAGCCATTCAGTGATTCTGTAAAAACTCAATTAATTGGTCAGCATTGTTTCAGAGCACTCAAAGCAATAATGCCTAAGTACACGCTGATCCTGCAGTATAGTTCTGCTTTTCACAGGCCACTTAAGGTTTTGGATTTTCTCCTCCTTTCATTTGTCCATCTCTTTTTGTCTCCATTTTTTTCTATGTGCCCACCATTTTCCTTTCCTTTGTTTTCTATTTTTGTTTTTGTTTTTTTGTTTGTTTGTTTTTACTGAAATATAGCTCGTCTTGTTCTGAATGCAGTAAGGCTTGTGGCTCTCCTCTGATAAAGAACTTAAAAGCTTCCTGCTTTGAAAGACCAGTGCCATCCTTGAAAATTTCATTCTTGACTGTGAAGAGCTTCAGGGTTCTATCCCAAGCTCATTTTAAAAATTAGTGACAAAGTTTAACAGCTTTAAATGCAGGATCAATTAATCACAAAGGGCAAAAAGAGAGTGATACAGTGTAGCTATCTCGTTCCAAAAAGCAGTATCTGACTGTTTTTTCTTTTTTCCTTAACTTTTTTTTTTCTTCCAGGACATTCTTAAAATTAGAAAAAAAGAAGCACACAGTGTTCAACTTTCCAGAATGCCTAATGAAGCTTGCTATTTAATAATTAATTAAAATTACTGGTATCAAAGCTTGTCAAAATTACAGCCTCCATTCCAGGCTTGTTACACCTTCAAATAATTTAAAATAATATCAGACTTTACAACTATAGTTTAATTATGCTATTAATATTACCATAGCTTTACTGCTTTATCAGTATTGACTTGTTGGTCTTAGAAGTAAAATTAATTTGTTTATACTTTGCTTCTGATTCTATTTGTTTCAATAAATTGCAAAATGTGAGCCTAATCAACCATCAGGCATTCAGCTCTACTGCATTTAATTTCTTCATTAGAGCAAGCACCCTATGATATCTGATGGGCCAAAATAGACATTTTATTAAGTTCATGTTCTGAATGCACACAGGATAAATAATTATAAACTCAGTACAGTGTAAAATATCTAACAAAAAGCGTTGTTTCCCAAAGACTATTGGAAGAGGCAGTACAGTACCCTTGTAAATGTATTCCAGGAACTGGATTTTTTTTGTGTACTGTAAAAGGATGACGAGTTGGAAGAGAAAGCTGTAAGAATTGTTCCATATTTACTTCCCTTTTCCTTCTACATGGCTAATATGGCAACAGAACATACTCAGAGATTAAGAATATGCCTTGAAAATTAAATAAATGCAACCAAGTTAAGGCAAAACATATCTTTGTGAAACAAGCTTGTTTGTTTTCCTCAAACTGCTCTGCATACTGGCACAACATGATATTAGAGGTTATTTGTACTAGAAAATTTCTGTAATAGTTTCTGCAATCTATGCAAAACAGTTATTATTTTAAGATAGATATATCAGATAATTTAGTTTGCTGGTCTTTATAGCTTTTCTTCATTTTATAGGCATCTGCCCGTTCTAATTTTTTGAAATATACTGTAGACTGTTATGACATTTAGATATCTGATGATCATGATAGGATCCGGTGCTGCTTTTAATGGACAATTCTTTCAGTATTCTAATTTTCTTACTTTATGCCGGTTTAGGATCTTTACTGACTCACTGTTTCCTGTAGAAAAGCTGAATCACCTTTAAACTCTCCAGAAATAGACCCACTAAGGTCACCCTAAGCAGCCAATAGGTCTGTCAGCACTTGAGTAAGTAGTAACAAAAGCAAGACCTTTCAAACAAGCATACAGACTCTGCTGTAACTCTTTGTTCTTGTGCCTAGCAACTCTAAGAAGTTTTAAACAGCAGACACCCTTTAGCAATATGCAAGCTACAGGTTAGGCAAAGAAAAACAGGATGGGTTAAAGTTGGTTTCACTCAGTCTTGCTGTAGTGGGACTGGATTCTTCAGAGTATTTTGTTTACATTGTGTTACCTTGGAGGCAGTCAGTTTCCCTTTGCTTGTGAGTAATTTCTGTGAGGCTGCCATCTCTACATATCGGCCAAGTTCGATAAAGAGCAGATACTCTGAGACAGGTAGGAAATAGGTTGATAAGTTTCTCTAAATTTTTCTCTCAGGATTTAAGACTTATGTGCACAGGAATGCACGTTAGCTTTCAATACAATAGCTAAACGTATACTGCATCAATTAGTTCATGATAACTATGTATATACTCTAACCTCTGGGTAAATACGATGTCACTATCACTGCGGTTGATCCACTTCACATTTTCCGTGGTGCTAGAATATGAACACAGACTGTTACTGTCAAGTTGTTGATGTGCCATCTGTTGACATCCTAGCTTTCCCTAGGGAGGCAAGGGCAACGTATGTTTGGAATCTGCACCCCTACTGATTCTAGGTTAAAAGCAATTGAGAGCTGCTTTAACTTGGGCTGGGGCTGGGCTATACACCATCAGCAACCTGCTGTCAAAGATGTTCAGGTCTCAGCTGGTGCTGAGTAGCTCTTGGCTACAGGAGACAACCTTCTAAATTTCCAAACCTGAAGGGTGTAGGGCTATTTTGGTATTATTGCTTTAAAACTTTTAGTTTGTTTACTTAGCAGCCTGAGACAATCCAATTTAGTTTCTACAGATGGCTACCTGCTGAAATGAACGTCCCATGATTTGTTATTTATTAAGAGTCTTACACTGATATGGCAGTATTTGCCACTGATTCATCTTCTCCAAGAAGTTTGTTAGCTGAGTCCTATTTCTGGCTTTGAGTACATGTTAATTTTACTTGTTTACAATTGTAGTTTCTTAATGGTCCAAATTTTGGCCCCGTGCAAATTAGTGAGGGTTTTGCCGTTAGCTTAAAAGTATCAGGATTTGGTGCTGTGCAAATTACACAGCAACTCTGGAGCTTTGTGGGTGGTGGGGGAGGGAAGAGGGAGAGTGCGAGGTCTTCTGCGTAACAAAAATTCGGTGGTTTTAAAAATACCAGAGGAAAAAAATATTGTGTGTATTTATCTTTAGTCTTGTGGTTATCCAGAGAGACAGACTGAATCCTTTAACAGTCACCCGAGTGCAGACACATGCACCCAATACAACCTTCTTTGTCATCTTCCGAAGTTGAATCTTAAGCACCTGTTAAGAAATGTATAGTTCTTAGTCTAATTCCAGTCAAATTCAGCAAAGTGATTTCTTTCTTTTTTTAAATTTATTTATATATCAATCTCTCTTCATTGTTCTCTGTTGTGGGTCTGGAAGGTTCAGACTGGGTGAAGTAAAAATGGACAATGTGTACTGTATTTGTTTTAACCTAATAGTTTTACTATGTGACAGAACTTGCCATTATAATTTCTAAAGTTTGTGCAACAAACTGCAACAGTAGATATGTATCTGTGTGCATGTGCATATATGTTCTTAGCTATAGTCTGCTGCTTTGTGCATAAAAAAAATTATATCCCTCTTACCCATGTGGTTATTTGTCAGATTATTTATGTATGTTTAGACTGAAAACAGTAAGCAGAGCATATGTCTTCTCTTCCCTTTAAAAGTGCCTACAGCATGAAAGATACTCTAATGGATGACATTTGTGCTTTGCAAGATGCAGTATAAAATAAATCCTTAACTGTCTTTGTAGATCCACAGTTTTTTTTAATGTTTTTACAAAACTGCAGCATCATCTATTGTGTGTACATCCAGAGAATTAAGACAAAAATAACCTCTTAATTACACTTTCACTGAATCTTTTACAGTGTATTTATAAACTGTAGAGGGATAAGGTGTCTTTGTATCTTCTGTTCTTTGCCTAAAAGCTGGTAGAAATGTCCTGCATTATTAGCCACTCTAGCATTGCATTTATGCTGTAATTTATTTTCAGATGAGAGAAGGCAGATGGCATAAGGCAGGATTTTATTTTCAATTTGTCAGTCTTACTGGTCAATTTGACAGTGGGAGAAAAACTTCCTCACTCTCTGGTATCATCTTCAAGGCTTTACGATGAAATAACACTTTTAATGCAGCTAGAGCCATGTGCATTATATTCATGTTACATTTGTTTAACTCCTTGATGTGGTGTGATTAGGACCTGATTTTGCTGCAAATCAAAATCTTGTTATATTACTAGAGAGATGTAAAATATCATTCATCCTGGATGAATGTCCTCTGTGGCATCTGTGTAGAATTCTATACTTAACACATCCCTATAGCTGAACAGAGAGAAGTTATGATTAACTTTCTGTCACTGAGGAGAACAAAACTCTGGAAAAATGCTATCTCATCATTACTGCCTTGCAGGTGCAGGAAGGCCATGGCTGCATCTTCCATTTATTTTGTTGTGCTTTGCACTGGTATTCTGTGGTTCTTGGCTGTCATTCTGGTTGAAGCAGATTGGACAGAGAATAATAAATTTCATATTAATCATAGATCTCAGAGTGTAGGTGAGGAAAAAACCTGTGCACTGTTTTGAGATGTTCACAAGGCATGTGCCAAACTAATGTAGGAGTGGCATGTGTGGATATGAAAAACATATTTTTACTTTATCCCTTTTTGTTTCAAAAAAAGTATGCAATCTACTTTTTAAAGACGTTTCACTCCTCTACATAGAGTGGTTTTGGTGAGAAAATGTTATTATAAGGAGCAGCAAACTAAAACTTCCCGTAGGATTTCTTGATGTAAATGGTTTGAATTAAAATCTTGAAATATTCGGTCTTGGTCCAAAAGAGAATGATGATACTAACATAGATGAAGTAACACAGAAGTAATGATAATACTCCCTGGTTAAGAACAGGGCTTTATTTAACTCAGTTTTGCAAATACGTGCTTTATGATATCTTTTTAGCTTGCTGTTTCACTTAGCTAAACATGCTATTTGACATTCTTAGATAAGTACTATAAGAACTTAGTGGGAAAACAATTTTCAGTCTTACAAAGTCAAAACCACTTTTTTTCTGAATGTTTGAAGGAATTTCTCTTCTGAAAAAGTGGTTTTCAGGCCAGATTTCTGCTTTCCAGTTCTCTTGTCATTTTAGCTTCAGAGTAATCTGAAGTCATAGCCATTATTGATTTGTTTTTAATAATACTCTGTGTAGTCATAAATGCTCAAATATTCTGTATCAATTCATTGTTGAAAACATGCATGACTTTATTCATTACTTCTAGGAAATATGCTGAACAATTTTTTAAGCAATATGTGACAAAGGCTTAAGATGAGAAATACTTATACATATTTAATTTTTAAATCTTTCCATAACAGCTGCTATATTCTGTGTGTACCAGTAGAAGCATGTGCAATCCTGCAAGTCATTATGCACATATACAACTTTATACATTAAGTAATTGTATTTGCTACAGGGGGACCATTACATGAGTCAGACTATTTGCCTTCTGTAAAAGTCTTTGGAGGGCTTTAATCAGCCCTCAATGAAGTCTTCATAGTGTGGTTCTTACTGAAATTAGTGGACATTTTACTTCCAGCATAAATTCAAAAAAAATTGGGATGAAATTTCTTGGGATCCCAAGAGATTATAATGCTCTGCATTTTAAAATCTTTCCCTGGC
Organism: Gorsachius goisagi; assembly: GCA_018403395.1. Taxonomy (NCBI): domain Eukaryota; kingdom Metazoa; phylum Chordata; class Aves; order Pelecaniformes; family Ardeidae; genus Gorsachius; species Gorsachius goisagi. The sequence goes on along the minus strand of BOSO01011395.1, from coordinate 164,226 downwards.
ATCTGCTCCACAGAAGAAATTATACTATATCTACTCTGACATAGAGTCCTGAATGGAAGTATACATGCATAGAATTATGGTGAGGAGGCTGCAAAAACCTAAACTGCATCTGGAATGTCAGAGGAGGTGGAGGGGAAGGGCATGTAAGGTCCTGGACTCAGTAGTACAGGTTCTAAATATGAACATCCATGGAACCACCCTTAAGTCTCAAATATTCTTAGCTCCTTAGCTGCCACGTTAATAGCTTATGTTGCCTGGTGCTGCAGTACAGTGACTTGTATTTCCCCTTCATCGTAGATACATTCCACTTAACCTGAATTAAATGATCCTGAGTTTGCCTGCATCAAAAATTTCAATACACATGCCATAATCAAATCTGGTTGTAATTAAACTAGCTCAAATTTTTATATTCCCAATGAAACAGCAATATTGCTCTCCATGTGTGATTTTTGTTATGCACAAAAGGTTCATGCATTTCTAGGTGGATTAAATAAATTCCAAAGTCATTACAAAGATTAGGCTAACAATAAGCTTGAATCCCACTACTGTACCCTGTGGTACTGAAGAAAGGTTTGCATAGGGTGAGAGAGAGGAATGACAAAATAAGTAGGATTAGAGGGTTTCTTCTAACTGGATTGATAAGTAAGATGCCATTCTGATGGGAAAATGAATATTCTAATGACAGACTCAAGAAACAGAAATTCATCAGTGGGTTTCTTACCATATGTGAGGAAAGCATTAGTCATAGTTTAGACACTTGGTTTTCCTAATAAAGGGTGATATTGGTAGAGACAGGAGATGGAACATCACACAGAACTAGTACATTTGGTGCCACCTTAAGTGCATAAAATATGAAGCTACACTGAACTCCTAAGCTCCTTCTGTAAAGAAACCGCTTTACAATATTAACATAATGAAGAGTAACTGGAAGCGTTTATCTTTTCTTAAGGATCTAAGGAGAGACTAGATTTTGGTCTGGCTGGTTTTCTTGGTTTACAACTGCCTGAGTCAAAAGGAACTTGTGAATATTTACTGCATGAGGGCATTGCCTTGACAGCACATTTTTGATGTTCCAACAATGCTGTAGTCTAATCTATGCTTCAGAGGTTAACAGGAGGATTTCAGTGTTCATGTCCCTTACAAGGGTACTGAGAGTGAAGAGTTAAGTAATTTATTCAATATTTTGGATAGTTAAATATAATCTTAATGCCAGTCTCATATCAGGCCCCAGAATCTGTCAGACCCTGGCTTATGAAAGTTATGCAAAAGGGTAGTAAAAGATTGTAAGATTCCCTGCATTGTACAGTCTTAGATGAAATATGTCTAGAAAAGGCATCAAGAAATCATATAGCCTGTTACTGTGCTCTGGGGCAAGATGAGCTATTCTTACAGAATTTGTGACAGAAATCTGTTTGGTCTGCTCTATAAAAACCTGTGGCTATGGAGAATCACAACCTTGCTGGGTGGTACTGTCTTGTACTTCCCTATTCTTTCTATTACTAATTTTTTTACATAGCCTGACTTTAAAAAAACCCTCTCCCCCTTCTTGCATTTGAAACACATTCTTTCCTTTCTAAGAGGGGCATGGAGATTTGTTAATTTGTTTTCATAAATTTGAAGCGACTTTTTTTTCTCTCGTTCTTTCCTGTCTTGACTATAGAAAGCCCAGTGCACTCAGTCTTTCCATGTGTCATGCATTGTCATCCTCTTAGGACTCCAGTGTTCACATCCAGTTGTATTTTTTTTGAAGTCTGGTTCTCCAAATGAGACATGCTACCACTAACAGCTGGCTGGATTTAGCTGGCTGTGTTCAGTGTTGCAATAAAGATCAGCTGAAAAATAGATTTAGTGGAGTATATTCAATAGCTGGGGTAATGATTAATGAAGGAATGTGTCTGAAGTGGTTGTATCCTTTATTGGATTCTTTTCCACATTTTTAGACTATTTTGTTGTGTCTATTGTTTTTAAATTTCCATTTTAAAAAAAATAAAAATGGGAATATCTTACTTTAAATACTCTATTTAAATATACTCTTTGAGTTTTTAACAAAACATTTTGCTTTTATTTTTGTGTAAAAGTGCCTATTGATGTAATACTCTAAATATTATGAACTCCTTGTTCTTTGTTTTAAAAAAAATATCCCTTTTTGGTCCCTTTTAATCTCTCATAATCTCATATCTTTCTTCCCAAATAGATGGAAGCATTTTTACTTTGTAATGTCTCCCCAGCCAGAGTATTTGAGAGTAAAGATTGATTCAATAGGTCTTCCCAATGCTTCAGAGCCAATATGCCTCCACTTAGCTTGCATACTACTTTTATACAATCTTCTTGTTGGAATGTATTTGCTTTTTCCCAGGTTTGAGCTTAACAAGCAAGTATATGAGATTACCCGGGGAAACAAAATGCAAATGTGCTGAACTGTTTGACAAATAATCATACATCAAAGAAGTTAAACCTCCTCCTTCCCCCCTCCAAATTTTTAAGATAGCTTGCAGATTGATATCACTGCAAAAATTAGCACCTCTATAAAGTTAGCGCTTCTGTATAGTTCTGACAACATGTAGAAACAATGAAACAGAGAGTGAATGTTCAGATGTCAGAAACTTCAGCAGATTTTCATAAAATGTGAAACTCTCTTCTGCAGTGTCATAGTTCATGGTATACCTGCACGTTCTATCTTGATGGCAATGCTATAACAAAGTAGAGACATTTTTATTAATTTTTACTTGGGCAAAATTCATAACAGAATCTATAAACCACATTCAGTCGGAACAAGAGCCAACAGCACTGTGTCAGGAATGAATTCAGCCTGTTGTGTCTGTGCGTCTGTTGGCATTGCACTCTGGAGAATGTTCGAAGCACAGGTTTTCCCAAGAGCTAGCTGCAGTCCAGCTCTTTACTCTTTTCTTACAACAAAACAGTGAGAAAGAAGTAAAACGCCCTTCACATTCAGAGCCCAGCAGTTTTGGCGTTGTCTTCAAGTGTTTCAAAATAAGCCAATCAGTTTGTGCTAATGTTTTCACCTCTGAATATTTTGCTACTTCCAAAGGAAACTTGTACAACTTAGATTTCATGAAAAACAAACTTCAGGTGGAGAGGACAGTTGTTTTTGTGATGAACATAATTTCAGAAATTGCAAGGTTTTGGAAGGCAGAAATTACATTTTCTTCTATCCTTGATTTTTAATCTTTGTTTCAGTCACCCTGGAATTAAAGGAAAATTGGAAATGTTAACAGGCTGGAACAGGATGCCTGAGAGCAGTATACATTTCATTCCTTGTCTGTGTTATTTTACTCTTCAGTTTCCTTTGATTCTTCAGCAGATACTGATGGAGTTGTCAAATGTTTCTGGAATTTATGGGGATGACAGAAGTAACACAAGCAATACCCAATAGATAATACTTAAGAAATTCCTCCTCCTTTTCACAGTAAAACAGTCTTATTTATTTTGATTGGTAGCGCATTGTGTTCCAGTATCAAAGATGGGCTCTGTTCTGAAGAGATATTTAATATTACTGATCTATGTATTATATCATCAAAGTGACTTTGTGATTTAAAGCAAAAAGAAAATCAGAGCAGTTATTAACCACTTTATCATCAGACACTGCAACACTTCAAATTATGTTATGGCTGATGTTAGATCTATTTGGGTTGGTTGTGGGTTTTGTTTTTTTTTTTTTTTTTTTTTTACAATAGCTAATCCAATAAAATAGAGGTACTTCTGGACATATGTGCTTATACAGTTGTTTATCCCTCTTGTTAATTTCCAACAGTCAAGACTGTATTAATCAATAGAAAGAACAGACTTCCACCAGAGGCTTAATAAAAAGCATTTTTTTTGTTAACCTACAGCTCTACTTAATTGAAAGTAGGTTCCGTTTAGAAGCATGTATGTGTTCAGAGAGTAAAGCAACAGCCCAGTTTTTACAAAGGTGATATATACTCTCTGGCCTACTTTAGAAATTGATAATATGAGTCAACTCCTGCTGAGATCTTTCAGATAAGGAAGGGACACTGGTAATTTAATACTACGAGAAACACTGTACAAATGGATCTATTTGATCTAATGGAGTGACATTTGTCTATTGGATTTAGTAGTACTGAGAGAAGCAATCTATTGCTCAATCTAAAATCTTCATGAGTACTTAAATAAACCAGATGACCATATATTTTCTTTTCCATGTCTATGTTGACTCGGTTTTATAACCTTTTACATTTCTATGGCCATTGTGGTAAGTATGATATTGAATGTTCCTGGCAAATGCTATTGACTTTCTTAGTTACACAGCTTTTTACATGTGCTGTATCTGCTGAACATATTGGCTGGTTTGGTCCAAAGTTTAAGAACTTCTTGATTCAAGATATTTGCAATTCAGGTTATTTTAATCTCTAAAAAGATTAAAGCTTTAATAGGAATACCCTTAAAACTGAGAAAAGAAAGTTCTTTTGAAAGCAGCCCATGCCTTAGAGGGAAGGTATAAAGGGTTGCACATGCCAGTTGGCTCTGAAGACTAAAGAAAGGCTGCAAGAAGGGGAAGGCACTTTAACCCTTTAACTGGTATTTTAATTTTTTTAGCTGGATATTTCAGAACTCCATCCAGATCAGGGGCCTGCATAGTTAACGCACTAGATACATATAAGTAAGAGGTTTTGGTCTTCAACAGATACAGTCTAAACAACTAGACAGAGCAGATAAATGACACCAACAGATGGAAGTGTAGGAAGAGAATAAGTAACAGAAATAGCTGCATATTTTAACATAAACAAATTGGATTCACTGTTCTTGACATGTCACTGTCTATGACTACAACAGCACTACATGTTCAATGCAGGTAATTAGTATCTCTTCAGCCACTAATCCAAAGTTCACATGGCATCTTTTGCTGAATGACATCCTTTAGTTTTATATTTTGCTTTGTCCTCAGTGCCAACAAAAGTTGCTGACTTTTGAATGTGAAAAGTAATAATTGTGGAAATTTTTAGCACTAGCTTTTGATTTACCTGAAAAACGTCAGCTTGTGCTCAGGAAGGGAGACTGACTGACTGTTTTCAGCTGAATTTGCAGTTCTGCTTTCAGTCTAGTAAGATATTGTTACAGGTTACTGGATTCCTGCCAAAGTTAAAGGTTTCTTAAAAAAAAAAACCCTCAACCACTGACAATACTTTGTTATTAAACGTATTATTATTTAAGATGACCAGAGAGCTGTAAATTATTGTCTTAGAATGACAGATATTTCAGTGTTGAGCCAATGTATTGTAACAATATGCAATAAGCTAACTTAAGAAATTTTTCTGGAGATATAAATACTGTTCTAAATGATGTTTTATAAGCATGCCGCGCTTATATATTGAAGCTAGTTTTTACTTGTAGCCTTATATTCTTTTTGAATATTTAACTAACCACAATAATGTCAGAGAAAGCTGGTATTAGACTTGCCTTGGAAGTGCCTTTTTTTCACTCTATTGACTAAAGATGAGATCTCCCTCCTTAAGCATGAGCATCCAGCTTAAGCTAGATGTCTAAATTCTAGGTGTCAAAAGATTAGTCAAATGAATCCTTCACTTGAACTTTGTAGTTAAAATGTAAGGATATCAGGAATTATATTCAGCTAAACTCATAAATTGAGTTTAAGTTTAATGAAGCAAAAAGTGTCAAATCCTTAGGTATTCTGTGATTGCTTTATCTATGTACTCAATCTGGAGCAGAATCTGTGTAAGTACTCCAATGAGTTTTGGTCTGTTAGGCTTGCCTTTGAAAGCATGAAGAGTATAAACCTACCTAGGAAGCAGATATTTCTGTTTGCAAGCTCTTACTTTCAAGAGCAGTTTATGTTTGGTTGGTTGGTTTTGCAGCTTTCACAACAGGCACACAGGATTCCAATGACACCGGCTTTCTGTTATCCTGATTGTAAGTCTTGCCTATGAAGTCAGTAGGATTGTATACATTTTCTGGGCTTCGTTCTTCATATATTTTTATGCCATGTCCTCTTGGAACTTCTTTTCAACCTATCACCCTTCACCCTGTTCATGAAAGTTCTTACATTTCTTCCCATTTTAGTAAGCATCCGTGTCTTTCATCCTTCCAAGGAAAATAATTGGCCTTCTTGGTGTGAACCTTTGCCTTAATTTCCTTTCCAAGGTGTTATGAATAATTGTTCCTTCTTGGTGTTTAAAATAACATGCTGATATTTTTGGTTGTTGGTAGATTAGTAGCCTCTTTAATATCTCTTCATCTGACCTGCCTAGTAGATGAAGGGAAGGTGGTGGATGTAGTTTTGCTGGATTTTAGTAAGGCTTTTGTCACTGTCCCTCACAGCATCCTTTTGGACAGGTCATCCAGCTGTGGGATGAGTGGGTTGATGGTGTGCTGGGTGAAGAACACTGAACAGGAGGCTCAAATGGTTGCAGTGAATGGGGCTACATCTGGCTGACAATTGGTCACCAGTGGTGTTCCTTAGGGTTCAATTCTAGGGCCAGTTCTGTTCAATATATTTATCTGTGATCTGGATGTAGGAATTTAATGTACCATTAGCAAGTTTGCTGATGATACCAAACTGGGAGGTGCTGTTGATGCTCTTGAGGGACAAGTTGCCTTGCAGTGGGGTCTAGATAGATTGGAGCATTGGGCAATGATTATTGGGATGAAATTTAAAAAGTCCAAATGCCAGATTCTGCACCTAGGACTGAATAACGCCAGGCATAAGTATAAATTAGGAGAGGAGTGGCTGGAGAGCAGCCCTGCAGGAAGGGATCTGGGGGTGCTGGTTGACAGCAGGCTCAATATGAGTCTGCAGTGTTGCCCTGGGAGCCAAGAGGGCAAAACAAATCCTGGGGTACATCAAACAGAGAATAACCAGCCGGTCAAAAGATGTGATTATCCTGCTGTATTCAGTGCTGGTGCAGCCTCATCTTGAGTACTGTGGGCAGTTTTGGCCCGGCAACTTAAGAAGGATATAAAGGTCCTTGAATGTGTCCAGAGGAGGGCAACAGAGCTGATGTAAAGACTGGAAGGAATGTCCTGTGAGGAGCTGGAAGGAATGACCTATGAGGAATGGCTAAGGCCTATGAGCTTTTCTAGTTTGGAGAAAAGGAGGCTGAGAGGTGACCTCATTGCTCTCTACATCTTCCTGAGGAGGGAACGTGGAGAGGGAGGTGCTGAGCTCTTCTTCCTGTATCCAGTGATAGGATGTGTGGGAATGGTTCAAAGCTGCTCCAGGGGAGGTTTAGACTGGGCATTAGGCAGCATTTCTTTACCAAGAGGGTGGTCAAACAGTAGGACAGGCCTCCTAGAGAGGCTCATTGATGCCCCAAGCCTGTCAGTGTTTATGAGGCATTTGGACAATGCCCTCAATAACATGCTTTAACTTGGTCATCCCTGAATTTCTCAGGCAGTTGGACTAGATGATCATGGTAGGTCCCTTCCAACTGAAATGTTACTCTACTCTATTTTATCATGCCAACAGTTACACTCTTGATCTTAAGCCATGCTTCTCTTCCCCCTTTCCTGGAGCCTGCGTAGTATTTTCAGACTCCTAAAGCAGGCAGTTCATCAGCAAGTATTGGCTCAACATACTTGAATTCAGCCCATTCTGAAAAAGACATAGTGAAGACATTACTTTTTTCCATGGTCATGTTAAAGATTATGAGGGGTAGGGAGTCTCTCCTCATTATTTTCATACCAGTATTAAATGAGACAAATTTTTACTTTCTCACACACCAGTTTTTATAAACAAGCAGTTGTGCTGTCTTTATATATAATAATGATTCTTTAATACCCTGACATGATATAAGGAGTACTTCATAACATTAGGGTTTTTTCCTCCTGAAAAACTGTGTATTGTGACATGTTCCTTTCTGTCCTTGAATAATCATTAATTTAAAACATTTTTTTCAGCACTGGACTAATATGTCTGTAGTACAGATTGAGATTACCTTTGTCTTTACTGCATACCCTATTTATTCAGTTAGGATTTTAAAAGCTGCTATAAGGAGAGGATGCCTCTGTAGTTTTACATTAACTGGGCCTGATATCTGAAGTATAGGGCACCAGAATTAATTTGTAAATATTTTTACCTATTACTACTCATTATTACTACATATTATTTCTACTTATTATTGCTTTTAATAATTCAATTGAAATACTGTCAACAAGAGATGCTTTTTCTATTTCTGATCATTCTAGAATCTCTTTGAAGCTGTATTTCCTGTAGATAATTAATTGAAAGCAAGCCATTTGTTCTTGCCTGGTAGCAATTTCAGCATTGAAAAACTCATTGAGAAGTCACTGAGCTTTCTAGGGATGTACTTTTTGAAACTGAATTGTCACCCCCTCCCCTCCTTCTTCACCAGTCTTCCTTTCAGTCAGTGTAATTACCCTCATATATTAGTACCTTATATAATGCTTTACAGTATTTTTCCTTCTGTTACACTTCATTTTTTCCAACAAGTCATGAAAATTCTGGATTTTGTGTGTTACTTTGTACTACTGTTTTGTGTAGCTTGATGCCTGCAACAGATCATGGCTAATTCTGTTTTGAGGGGTGCATGCCAGCCTCCTGTCAGTTTTAACCATACCCACATTTTTTTTCTTGAAATTCTTGCAGTAGTCTCTTCTGTGGTTTTTCTGACTGTATAACTGATTATATTCCAACAGTTCCGTTATATTTTTCATGTTACCATATTTCTCACCTTCACAGCTGTTCTTTATTACTACCCGGAATTCATATTTGTCCACTGGCTTCCTCAGAAATTCGTATCGCCTGTCATTTCTGTTGTTCTCACAAGAAGTGGCAGGAGTCAAAGCTGCCTTTTTGTTCTCTTTCAAGATTCTGGACAGTGCAATTGTATCCTGAGTTAATAATTAATTACTGTGGGATTTTTCTGGATACCTGTGCATGCTTGTGAAAGTTTTAGTCAGAGATTATGACATTTTTCAGAAGTGTAACTTCAAATATGGTGAAACTAATCTTACTATCTTTTACTTAAGTGCATCATGAAGGACCACATTCCCTAAAGTTCACTTCCACAAATAAACCTCCCTTTAATCTTTTGCAGTGTAGTCACTTGGAGTAATTCTTATGGTGTATCCTTGGCACATTCACTGCATTCATTCAAGTTTTCTACAAAGCATTATACCTTATGGAGTATGTCATCTTTTGTTTCTTCCCTGTAAACATATTGATGTCATCACATCTTCTTAATGGATAGCTGACGGCTGCTGATAGCATAATATTTTTCACTATAGGAATTATCCCCCCTAGTCTTTCCTCCCTAATAAAAGTGTCTAAATTTGATAATTTTGAGAGGCTAAATTCCCCAAAATATTGCCTTTTTTTTTTTTTCCCCCCAAGGCTTCCAAACGTTCATGTACTGTTAATAAGAACCCATATAAAAATTATGGCAATTCAATTAGAAATATAACCAGACAAGTAAAAACCGGGATTGGGAAGTAAAGCGCCTTATCTGCAGTTGTTTCTTCACGAAGACATCCTTATGCCTGCACCAAGATTCATGGAAGTCATTGACATTCTGTATGTATTGAACAGCAACAGTCTCAGCTCTAGAGACTTTGATTCAGAGGTTTAGAGAAAAAATATGTGTATCTGCATTTCTTGTTTATTTTAGTTAGAAAATAAACATAAAGCCAATTCTTTCTAATTCTGGATCAAGTCAAGTGATGCAAACTCAGTTGAATGAATTTTCCATATAATTAGCTTTATTTATGAGACTGTAGTGTGACACTACTTTTTGTTATACTTAACTCTAAAATGTATGTACTTAATACACAAGAGTTATGTGGTTTCAAAATTAGTAGAGATAACCTAATTTTACAGAAATCATGCTATCTGAGTTGTTTTGTGAAAGATGACAAATGGTGTTGTTAATTAAAATGCATCAATGTCAATTAATATTTCCATTAAGTTTTACAGGAATAATTTCTTCAAATGTATTTATAACTGAGATGTATGCAGGCTAACAACTATTATTTCCAAACTCTTTCCTCTTCTTAAAGTGTCATAAACCTTATTGACAGGTAAGATATATTAAAGTTATTGGTACTAAGCAATGAATAACATTCAGCTCAAGCACCTTTGAGAGATCCAGGCTTGTAACATTATCTGTATGTAGAAAACCTAATGACTGACTGGAAGTGCCACTTTCTAACTGGTTATAGTGTATAGATGCATTGCTGAGTGATGATTGTTGACTTCAGTGGGACAATCTGCATGCTTCAGGTAAGACATAAACTTGGTGTGCCACTAGAAACTAAGGGGTGAATGAGTATTTAAAGGTTAAAGACTAATGTAACAGCTAAACATGCACATTTCTGGGTTACTCTTATTTAGGTAAGAAAAATACATATATGAAATAAATTGTTCCTCTTAAACCTCACTGGTTACTTTTTACCACCAGTAAATTATTTCAGAGGCTTAAATTTTGCTTTTGGCCCAGATATGCTATGTAAAAAACCTATCATCTTGTCTATCCTGTATCCTTTCTTGTTACTTGAGTATTGAGACTAATGGGCTTGCCCCTGCATATGTTTGGCTTTTCTAGAAGCTTCCTCTGTTTTTCCAGACACTAAGTTTTCCCCAGATGTTATCTTTTTTTTTTTTATTGTTACTTTGTTGGAATTTATTTTCTGTGCCAGCTTCCTATATCGATTTTTTCAGCAGGACACGTGGTTTGAGTCAAATTATACATAAGCATGCAGTAGGCTTCCGATTTCCTAGAAAAGCTCAGAGATGATTATGCTAAACAATAAAATCTTCAGATTGTGAATAATTTGAATTTTCTGCATTGGTTAGAGATAGTGATTATTTTAATCAGTGAATTGTAAGAAGCATTTGAGTGAATTGATCTAAAAATACATTTAAATATCTTCTGCCAGGATATAGGGACATATCTCAGGATTCCTTTGATAGATTTTGGTTTTTGGAAGATGGAAGTAATAAGTGGTCATATTTTAGTCAATATTTCAGTTATTTTTCTAGACACAAAAATAAAAGTGTGTAGATAAATAAAGTGCTCAGAGTGCAAAATAATGAGAAAATTATAAAATATGGACAATTACTCAAGTCTATACACTAGGTAAGGGTAGTGAGTAGCTTAAGTGAATGAACTATTTACCACAAGGGCACTGAGCACTCACTTCTGTGTCATGGTAAATGCAGTTACAATATTGTTTGCATAGCAATGAACGAATTGAACCTCAGGAGTCATAAATGTATTCTAAACAAAGAGTATCACCTGTGTTACCAAGCTCTCAAAATTCTACAGCAAAAAGCAAGAGTCAAAATATGCCAGAAATAAATAGCAGTCCTGAGCACTTCACCACTACATCTTGAGCTTTGCCTGCTAATGTATAGCAGAAGAATGGTATGGTCATTAAAGCACAAGCTTAGGACTCAAGATGTTTGAGGTTAAATTCCCAACCAGAGTAGAAATTTTTTACTTGACCTCGGGCAAGTCTTTTAACCTGCATGTTCCTCAGTGCCCTTCCATGAACGGGACACAATGATTCTCTTAAAATTTCTGTTCCACACATATGTATTATAAGCTTTTCAGTGTAGGGTCTGCCTCTTTCATACGTGCAGCGTTTGGCACAATGATACGCTGTTTTATAAGACAAAAGACCCCTGCATGCACTTAAAGCCCAAAGACAATTCTCTAATGATGTTTTAGACAGAACATTTTCATTGAATTTTGCAATAAAACTTCATGGACTCCTACTAAGGATTACTCTTCCATGTAGTCTTCCTGCATAAATGTATGTAAGAAGGGATCAACACATCTGTATTCTTTACTTTATTTGCATTGCTCACAGCCTGGTTTGGTCAAATATGGCAAATATGACGCCCTACATTAAGCTTGTTTTTAATGATAGCCAGGAGTCAGAAGTGCTTTTCTAAATGGCCTGATGAAATGACAGATAGTGAGGAAGCAAATCTGAGAGAGGATGTTAACCAGCAGTTATCAATTGGTAGAAGAAAAGATACTGCCTCTTTTAATGACTCTTGCCTAACTATATAGGTATCCTAATCAACAAAAAATGGAACACCACCTTTTTTGACAAAGTTGTCATAAAAGCAGAAATACTGCTTGCCCAAAGATCGTTTGCAATGCCAGCAACATGAATCACGTTAAGAAAAGAACAATAGGTCAGCAAATGATCTCTTTCCACCAAGACGACTTGATGCTGACTCATTGACAATACCATAACCATAGACTCACTCTTTATTGGAGCACATTATGAGGTACCAGATGGATCAGAAATGGAAAACATCTATGACCTTGTTTCTCAGCTTCTTCCGTTATATTATTCCACTGTAGGTCAAATTCTCATAAAGTAGACATTCAGCAATCTGCAAAATGACAAGGAAGGTGTTCTCAGGTACTTTTCTTGCACCAAATCTGAAGTGTCACTTTAACAATGTAGGAGCCTTTTTGTGTCATAGATCACACTTTATTTTTGTGATGTAAGTCCCATTCAGGTGATTGTATTTCACTGCATTACAAGTTTGAAGCCAGATTTTGATTCCATATTTTGTTGGTTTACCCCAGGATATTTCATCTAAAAGGATATTGACTTTTAAAATGCACCAGCTGTTCCTCAACAGTTATACCTGCCCAAAGGTATAAAACATTCAGAATGACAGCATAAAAATATGCCATATGTTTTGAAACGCAGCTGACTACACTGGCACTGCATGCTGCTGTTGTCAGTTCTTAGGTGCTGGACACCCTGAATCACTTCCAAATCATTGCCAGAGAGAAGGAATAACCCAACAGAGAACTTAAAGTTCCCCTGATACATACAGCAAGAATTTAATCTAAATTTGGTCAAGTAATTTCTATTCATTAATTTTGCTGATATGTTAGTTATTCCGTACTCTGGGTATGCAATCTGCATTTCTATTTATCTCCATCATCACAATGTGGAGAATGTCTATTGAAAGACTTGCTGTTTCTTCCTTTATGAGCTTTATTGTTCATTCCTAACTGTGAACGCATAGCATCCTCACATAATCTGTAACAAATAGTGCAAGAAAGACAAGCACCATATTCTATTATTCTATTATTCTTGTTTTAGCAATTAGTCTATGTAAATTGCATTGTTCGTAGGAATAAAAGACTTCTATAGTGAGGCAAACTTTTATTACTCTTACAATAAAATTGTTGTCACTAAAAATAAATATGCATTTAGGGAAGTAATAAAAATACAGCAGAACGGTGTAAGATATGTTGAGTACATTTGTCCTTGTGTCCCTTTTAAATACAGAAAAGTTGTTTTTCATGCTAAGGTTTGTCTTGTATCATGCATGTATGTCTACATGGCAATGTCCTGAAACAGCATTGAAGGCCACTAGTTTGTAAGTTAGCATAACAGGCATGATGCTGGCATACAAAACTATTCCATGGAAGTGGTTTAGTAATCACTGGCTGCTCGTGTAAATTCACATTGTCAGCCTAGCAGTGAAAGACAGCTGCACAGAGCAAAGGGATGGCTACCAAGGCTGGCAGCATCTGGCCCATTGCTCAAGAACCTATTGTTCCGGCATACTACAGTGAAAAACAGAAATGTTATTTCTTGCACTATGCTTAAACTAAACCCCAAATTATTCAGAACTGTCATACTCATAATTTGTGGTCACTAAATGATCTCTGAAAAAAAGAGGTGAACGTTACTTTGAAATGTGCTCACAGAATTAATATTATAATTATCAAGTTTACATTTACTCTTACATTAATAATGCAGTGGCAATGACAAAATCATAAAGCAGAAGAGTTTACAAATTGAGAGCCAGATGAATCCATGTGCTTTGGGTGAGTAATTTTGGGTTTTGCAGAGACCAAATGGTGGTGGGTTTTTTCCTGACCTGAAAAAGGAAGTAATAGACAAAATCAAACTCCAGTTTCAAAGAACCTAAACAATGTCATATACCTTATAGAACAGTAATATGCTGTAGTACTTCTATACTTGTTACCTGTTTTCTGAGGAAGCTGTTATAGCTTACAGAATAGATCAGAGGTTGTACAGATGCATTTTCCATGCTTTTTGTTTGACAGACTGCTGTGCAGAATGAGAACATGTTGGGAAACCCATACTGTAGGCTACATGTACTAATGCATATACCATTGCATTTTTAAATATAACCCAAGCTGCAGGAATACGTTCTGGTCTTCTGTAACCAGCACGCATCCAGAATAATTCTACCGGAGTTAATTTTGACTAAAATCACAATTTGGCCCATAAATCTGGCATGACATTTTTAGTGGAGCTATTTGATTTCACTTTCGGTAATTGTTTATTTTAAACCTGACACAGATTGGTAAATATTTATGATAAAAATTAAGGCCTACATCCTTGATAGTTATCGATGATTAAAATTATAAGAGCGATCTGTTATCAGTTGAAGCGTTTAAACCAGTAGCATTCAATACTGGTATTTTAGTACGTCAGAAATGGCTTCTGCATAGCTGACCTTGCCTTCAGGCAGAGAGGTGGTCCAGATAACTTCTTGAAATTGATTCCAGATAGTTGGGGTTTTTTTTTTTTCATGATCCGTTGCCGCCTTGTCTTCCCTGCAATGTCAGAAATGCATCTGTGCTTCTACTTCTTACTAGGGGAACAGATATTTTTCAAGAAGTTCTGATATGGCATTCTGTGAGCTATCGTAGCAATGAAAAAATTAGAGCTAGAGAGATCTGTAACAGAAGTAATAATGATCCTGATTCTTGCATCTTTGCTTATAGATATGGGATGGCCTCAAGTAATATAAGCTTCCTATCACTGGATTCCAAAATTGGTATGTTAAGTTTTGAGTAATGTGATTGATACCTATACTAACACTGTGATTTGAAAACTGGGCCCTTTTCAGATACCACAGACTGGGCACCCAGAAAACTTCTGAGTAATTTTACACATATCATCAAAACATCATTTTGTGTCATCAGAACACAGACTCATTTTTTCCCCAGGTCAGCTCTATATGAGTTTTCAAAAATAACACACATTTCAAAATGTATGCATTTACCTCTTATGTTTCTATTCTATCAAAATGAGTTTGTGTTTTGTTGAACTTTGAAGCAGTTGTTGCCCTGACATGTACTGTGGATGAGGCTAATAGTATGTGGATTGACCATGATATGTCTGAAATTTTTGGATTGTATTAGGTAAAAGACTCATGTATTTAAGAGTTCTGTTGGGCATGTTACAAGTTAAAATCCAGTGTGTTTTCAGCTGTTTACTAGCAAACTTTCTAAGAATGTATTTGTGTGCTTTGACATAAGCTCCTTGATGTTGTGACTCAGAAGAATGATGAGCAAGAGCAAGAAAGAGTATGTGAGCCTTTACCCACCCTCTTTTGAGATCCTGGTTTTCAGCTTTGCCTTAGCTGCTGAGCAGTCTCAGGAGAAAGCAGCAGGCTGTTGAGGTAGACTTTGGATACTTAGGCAGTGTGTAACTTTTGATGTAGCTCACATACATTTAGTGGCATAGATGGAACACTTTGGAAAGCCCAGCACTACAGCAAACAATGATATAGCCAAAGGGTCAGGTTTTTAAAGACTAAATATTAACTAGTCCATATTTCACCATCTGATGTTCTCACAAGGTACTCAGACTATCGACAATGAATTTATGTGGTGATCTGCCTGCTTTTACTTTGTTTCTTCAAGGGGAACTTAGCTCTACTGAAATTCCAGGTGCTGGTTATAAACATCTTTCTGAAGATGCCTTTTGATACAGCAAGGATATGTCTTACTATTCTGGGGTTAAAAATAAAAAAGAAAGTGAACTGGCAGAGGAAATAATTGGAGACAACAGTATATCCAAATGGAAATATATATGACACTTAAAGAAATTACTAGTAGTAGATTGACTTTTTGTAACGCTATATGCACAACCTGATTTTTTAATTTTTTTTTTTTGTTGCTGGTAGAAGGTAAAGAAAATCTGCTGAGTTCTTGTGTGTGCATACATATATATATGTATATGGAAAATGCATCCTTTCTATTTTCTGAAAGTGATTCAGAATGTCAGCTAAGTCAGCACAGACTGAAATAACATTATTAATATACATCAGTGATATGTATCCTATAGGTAAAATAATGTTCCTAATGTACTAGACTCCTCCAGAATTCCTTACTGAAGCCCAAGTTTATATGTGTTGGTCTAAGTTAGTCAGAAGGAAGGAAAAAGTGTGTCCTACCTCCCTTCCACAACAAACATGTGATAATTTATTTACATTTTGATCACATAACTGAAACGTGTTTGTGTTCTGTTTTGAAGAAACCAGACACTCCTGAAGAATTATTGAGAAAGAATTTGAATCCTGCTTAGCACCTCACTTTTCAATGTGGGGGTAACAAATAATGTAATGATTCTATGTATGCTGTAGATTTTAGAAGAAAGGTTTACACAGACTAAGTATACACCTGAGTACATGCAGTCCACATGTACATCTATATTAGCAACTCGGGGTGAAGTGGGGATATTTTTGTTGCAACTTTGCATTATGTTAGTGCTGGGATATGCACTCAGCTGCATCAGTGGTGTGGTCTAAGTGATTTCATTCCTGGTAGAACTGAGATTGAAATTGTGTGTCTGGTTGCCACCTGGAGTGCCCACCTGAAATGTGGATGTGGGGTTCTCCAGCAGTTAGCTCACATGTGTGATGTGCACTCAGGCATGCAGCATCCAGTCTAAACTCATTGCTGGTAAAGATGTAGTGTGGTCAGTCCTAGAGTTGTAATAGGTTGCAGCAAAATGAACTCTGATCCTTCCCTCCTTGGATACCTCACTCAGTTATGTGGATGCATACATGATATTTAAGTCCCTTAGTGCCTATTACTGGCTACTCTAAAACACTCCATGGCTGATAAGAGAGGCGTTAATGTAGCAGAGTCCAAGACCAGGGGAGGATAAACAGCATAAACAAGTAGTCATTTTCTAAACATTATCCTGATAAGCTTTTAAATTTAGTGCAAGAAGCCTGTTAATGAAGACAGTAGCTTACAGCACTTTAGAATTAAGTAATATGAAAAATCAAATTGAGTCAATTAAAAGCCTGCAGTAAACACAATAAGCTACTGTAGAGTTAATATTATTTTTGAGGAAAGCTACAACGTTCATTGTGCCTAAAATGAAATGTCGAGGAAAGTTTCAGTTCTAATGCTCTTTTCAAAGTTTCAAGTATGGTAAGAGCTAGTTGTTTAAATATTTAGCAGGAGATAGTAGAGGTCTGTCCTCTGTTGTTTTGAGTGATGTTTTGTGTAATGGATTTGTCAAAGATGAAATGGTAATTACAGGATGAGAGAAAGGAAAAGAGAGGAGGAGCAGTACAACCAGGTGCCAACAGCACAAAGAAACACATAAAAAACTGGTAACTGCACAATATGGCTGTTGTGACTGTATGCCCTGCTACGTCAAGGCTAAAAATATGTTGGGAATTAATATTCTTGTTCCTAGAAAACTGTATAAGGATTCTTATTTTTACCACTTGCTTGTTTAAAAGAAGGAATTCTGATGACAATAGGTGAAAATGCACAATAAAAGCTCACATTTAGTTAAAATCCTTCTACTGATTCCTTTTCACTTTTGGAAAATGGAGAGTTAGATATCCCTCTGAGGGAAATAAGATTCCTTAGCTCTAATAGCATGAGATAAATGACATGCACATTCTTGTAAACCCTCAGAAGCTTTACTTCCCATCACCCTCACCCTGACTCCAGATGGTCTAAAGGTTCTTTTTCCCAGTAAGGTTACTCCCATCCAGGAAAGAGAACAAGCCCTGCCCCC